>JPFL01000291.1:1266-16205 GCA_000733385.1 Paramecium biaurelia
GACTATAGATGGAGATCTAAAGAATGAATTTGTTGAAGTAAGTTTTGGATTTGACACAGCATGTAAAACATATAGTGAACTTATTGGAAATATTATGTTGGATACAGTATCTTCTAAAAAATATTATCACTTTATTCGTTTGATGGGTAGATCTGCATCTCATATTGCTTTGGAATGTGCATTATTGACAAGACCAACTTGGGCTTATATTGGTGAAGAAGTAGAAAAGAATAAAACTTCATTGACATAAATAGTTACTTAATTGAGTGATTTAATTGAGAAAAGATATAAATAAAATAAGAATCATGGAGTAATCTTAGTACCAGAAGGATTGATAGAATTTATTGATGAAGTTAAATTATTAATTAAAGAAATTAATACAATTTTGGCAGTCAATAAATGGGAAACGGATTAAGTATTTAATAATATATTAACTAAATTGACACCTGAATCATCAAAATTATTATCTTTTTTACCAAGAAGTATTAGTGATCAATTGTTACTTGATCGTGATCCACATGGAAATGTTTAAGTAGCTAAAATTGAAACTGAAAAATTATTGATTGAAATGGTTAATGCTGAATTATAAAGAAGAAAATATGCAGGTAAATTCTCAGCTATCAGTCATTATTATGGATATGAAGGTAGATGTGCTTTCCCTACTAAATTTGATTGTGATTATTGTTATAGTTTAGGTGTTAATGCAGCTATTTTAATTGAAAATAAGTTTACTGGAGTTATGAGTTGTATACGTAATTTACACAATAATCCATCTGAATGGAATGCTGCTGGTTTCCCATTAGTAACTATGATGGATGTAGAAACTAGAAAAGGAAAATCTGTTCCTGTCATTAAAAAAGCATTAGTTGAACTTGATGGACCACTATTTAAATTCTATTAATAAAATAGAGAAAAATGGGCATTTCATGATTATTATCATCCTGTTGGACCAATCTAATTTGAAGGTGATTAAGTTCCTCCTTTCCTTATTAATGGTAAAGGATTTGAATTTGAAGAAGTAGATAACAAAATTTATGAATAAAAACCATATGAAGAAATGCATCTTAGAAATTTATCAAAATTAGGATTAGAAAGATCTAATACTACTTTAACTTTACCTAAACACCTAAATCTTAAATTAAGTCTTAAGGTTATTCATCATAATTATAGTGATAATGTCATGAAAGCTATAGAAAAACATTTCCCTACTCTTATGTCCAAAAGTATAAATGCATTTCAATTTGTATATGATGATGCTCATGAAACTCATAATAAACCATTAAGAATTGCCATAACTTTAAATGGTCGATAATCTCCAGGAGCAAATTGTATTATTAGAGGATTATTGGCATTGTGTGAATAAAGTGGATCTACATTATATGGATTCATTGGAGGTACTTAAGGTCTTTTCAAATAAGAATATATTGAAATTAATTAGAATAGTTTGCAATATTACATTAATTAAGGTGGATATCATTATTTAGGTCGTACTGCAGATAAAATGAGATCAGTATAAGAATTATAACAAGTTAAAGAAACCTGCAATAGCCTATCTTTAGATGGATTAGTTGTAGTAGGTGCTTCACATACTCTTACAGATTGTATTATTGTTGCCAATTATTTACTGTAAGAAAATGTTAAGACCAGAGTTATTGGAGTTCCTTGCACAGTTGATAATAATATTGGTCATCCATTTTTAGAAGGAATTGTTGGTTTTGATACTGCATCTAAGACATATTCTTAAATGATTGGTAATATTATGATAGATGCAGCCAGTGCTGTTAAATATTGGTATTTTATAAGATTAATGGGAAGAGATCCTTCACATCTTGTATTGGAATGTGCACTTTAAACCCATCCTAATGTTGTGCTTATTAGTGAAGATATCAAAGAAAGAGGACTTACCTTATAAGAAGTTGTATCAGAAATTGCTGATGTAGTTGTACTTAGATCTTAAAAAAGTAAAGAATTTGGTACAGTACTTGTTCCTGAAGGTTTGTTGGCTCACATAGGATAATTCAAATAATTAATTACAGAATTGGATAAACATTTTACAACAAATAAATAAGAGATAATGAATAATTTGACTCCTTGGTCTGCAGCTCTATTCTAATCACTTCCTGATTTCACTCAACAATAATTGTTAATGGAAAGAGAAGTTCATGGAGGAATTTAATTATCACAAATTGAAACTGAAAGATTATTAGCTCATTTGGTTGCTGAAGAACTTAAAGTTAGAAAAGCTGAATCCAAATATAAGGGCTCATTTTCACCTATTTGTCACTTTTTTGGATATTAAGGTAGATGTGCATTTCCAACTCGATTTGATGCCAAATTAGGAGAAGTTTATGGTTATTTAGCAGGTTTGAGTATCTAAAGAGGATTAACTGGTTATTGTGTTTCAGCTAGAGGAATTGCAGGTCCTATTGAAAGATGGCATTTTAATGTAATTCCTTTATTAGGAATGGTATCTATAAAATAAAAGAGTGCTTATGGAGAAGCATAACCAGTTATTGCTAGTTATGAAGTAGATTTAAAATAGGTAATTAAAATAAATTAATTTAATTTTAGTCACTTTTTAAACATTTCAGTTAGATTTCTAAGAATTGGTATTTAAAAGATCATTATGAGAATCCAGGTCCTATATAATTTTATGGACCCATGGCTCGTAGACCCACTTTAACAGTTGAATTGAGCTATAAATGTTATGTAGACTAAATTGAGGAGATTGAGCGTTTAGTGGAAGTGATATCTGAACAATGTAGATTTGAAACCAGAGCTGATTTGCTTGATTTAGCTATTGCTCAATTAAAAGCATTGGCTAGAACAATTGAAGTAGTCAAAGAGGCAAAACAATGAAATATATATATTAATTTAACAATATTTCATTTATTCAATTAGAGACATCTCCTCTATTAATTAATTATACATAATCTATTAGGAAATACTTAACTATAAGAGAGCACTTATATTGTATACTTGAAAATAGCTCATCATATAAGTAAATCTTTGAAGGTTCTAGGAGAGAAGTTTCAAATGTTTAGAAAAGTTATTATACATTATAATTGTAAAGGCAATATACCAAATTATTTGGATAACAAAGAATAAATTATAAGGATTAATTAATCATAAACAATTTAATTAAAATGCTTTATAGGAATAGATATAAGAATAACATTGAGAAATTGAAAAAATTAGCAAGAGTAAAAAGAAGAAACAAAGGAAATTAAATGACCAATGAAATTTGTTATCATTGATATAACTTAATTAAATAAACCAATAACAAGGTAATAGAATAAATTAAGTATTGATTTAGAAATGAAAATCAAAAATAATTTTGTACATTTCACCTTAGATTAATACTATTTATAAGAAGAATAGTAGTAAATAAATTCTGTATAAGAATAATAGTTATGAATTCACTTTTAATTTATTTGAAAATTCTTATTTATTGATTAATAAGTATTATTGATTTATTTAATACAATTATCTCATTTTTCATTTCCATTATCTGATTTATCTCTTTTCAAATTCTTAGATTTCTTCTCCTTTTTCTCTTTTTTATCTTTGTTTTTTTTGTTTTTTTTCTCTTTTTTTATTTTTCTTTCTTTTCCTTTTTCTTATGAATTCTTTTTCTCTAACTTTTTACTTTACTTTTTCTATAATCTTAATAATCTCTCCTCATTTGTTTCTTATTTTTCAGGTTCTTAGATCTCTTTATACTTTTGCATCTTATTATTGAAATATTAGAGAGCTTCTATTTTTTCCATCAGTTCTTTCTTCTCATCCTAAACCATTAACATTTTATCCCACTTTAAATAGTATAATTATAATATACCCTTTCATCCTCATCAATAATGGTCTACATATTTTTTATCTATTACATGTTCTCAAATATTTTTTCATTCCTTTTCTGAATTTCTTATTATTAAGTTTCTATTTATGTTTTTAATACTAATTCTTCTTGGGTTAGCTCTCTAAAAATTCCCCATCCTTTACCATCAGGACCAGATGGTTTATAGAGTTTGTTAAATATTTCTGGATCATCAGGGGAGATGTCAAGGTATTCTTTAGGAGGTTTGAACTCTCTTACATGATCTACTCTTAATAATCTTCCACCTTATTGGTAATTCATATAATTACATATTTCAGCATGATTAAAGTTGTCTACAGCCAAGATTGTTGACCTCTAATCTTCATAAGCCAAGAAACAAAACCCTTTAGATTTTCCAGTAATTTTATCTCTGACTAAATGTACATCAACTATTTCTCCATATTATGAAAAGACAATGGCTATATCACCTTCATTCATAGCATAATTAAGATTTGCAACAAATATGTAACTACTTTTATTGTATTCTTCATGCCAAGTTGTTGTTTACATATTATCTAATGCAATGTCATTTAATTTCTTTATAGTTTTACTCATAAAATAATTAATGAGTTAATCCAAAGATCAGGGATTCATAAATTGTGTATAAGGAAACGACACTGACTTTGGATTATGCTTGGAGTAAGTTGCCCTTTCAACAGCCTCTATTTAGGAACGGCATGCTCTTTGTTGTTGATGACATTATGTGTATACCAAATTACTGTGCGAGTAATTGAATAGAGAAGAATTTACAAAAGAAAGCAACTCTTGTTTTTGATAATTTTACTTGCAGATATATGTAAGGATATTTTAAGGGATAGTATAAATATAGTTTTTCTGATTTACACAATGAATAGAGATTTCGCATTTGCTTATTTTTTGTATTTTTACTTTGATTAATCATTTTTGATTTTTCTGGTTTATTTCTTTACGAAAAAGGCAACCGATCTTAATGTTTATAATAAAAGCAATACAAAATTAGTGAGAGGTTGCACTTATGGATTGTTTGCTTTTTTTTCTATATTTTTAGTGATCGACATCGTTATCTATTACCTTAAGAAGGAAAACTGTAGTTGTATGTACAAAATATAATAGGCGTTAGATATTACACTTTTAGTGATAAGAATAGTGGAAATATTTGCAAGCATCATATTCATCATAGGAGCTTATTTTTTGAATAAAAAAATGAATGCTTTGATTATTGAATAACTAATGTTTACAAATAGGCTAACAGGAGTAGAGAAGACCTAGTACTTAAAGATTAGAAACATAAAATTGAAATTTTGGTAATTAAAGAATTTTAGTTAATTAAAAGGACCTTAGTTTGTGTGACAGCATTTGGATAAGTAATTTAATGTAGTGCAGATTTAATCTATTTCATAAGTAATAGTTCTAAAAAAACAGAAGGCTGTGAGTTTCCTGCATATGTAAACTATTAGAAATGTTTATATAGAATATTATATTAAAACCTTGGGTTGATTTATTGATATGTCTCTTTGGATATTTTCTGCCTTTATTCTGTGCTGTGTATTTGTTTTGGTACAAAAAGAAACAAGTGTAATATGTGGTAAGAATCTCATCCCCCCTTATATAGAGGAATCGTTAGAAGTGGAAAGTTTACCAGAACGATACTATCACAAATTGTTAAACTAATCAAATAGTTCATACTCTTCTTCAAAACAAAATTGAAAAAAAAAATACAAAATATAAACAATTATTCTGCAATATTATATAATTAATAAGTATCTTCAATTAATTATATATATGTTCATGATGAAGAAGATATGATTTTCATTAATTATATTAAATAACTATGTCTTGGGATGCTTATGTGACAAATTTGACAGCCAATGGAGCTCTTGAATATGCTGGTATTATTGGATTAGATGGAAACATTTGGGCTAGTAATTTTGGTGTTGCCGTCCTTCCTTCATATCAAACTGAAGTACCAGATGAAAAGAACCCAGACGCTATGACTAAGGTTGCTTATGATGAGAAGACTGCATTTGTTCATGCTCTTTCTAACAATGGAATCTCTGGAAATCCAGCTGGAGTTAGAGTTAATAATCAAAAATATTATTCAGTATAATTTGATGGAGACTTAAAGACCTGGTATTTAAAGAAGGTATTTTTACAATATGATAATAAATAGAATAAAGGAGGTGCATGTGTTGCTTGGGCTAATACTGTAGCAGTCTTTGCTTCATTCTCCCAAACCATTAATGCAGAAAATGGTGCTCCTTAGAATGCTAGTGATTGCAACAAACGTGTAATTGACATGGCAAAATACCTTGCTGATTCTGGATATTGAGTTGTTATGTTCACATAAGACATAAAATAAACATACATCATTTAAAATGTCCTCATCTTCTTACTTTTTTCTTCATATTTAATATTGTTTTAACTCATTATTCTAGAATTTACATCATAAACGTGTTCTAATAATTAAAATGAAAACTTTTCTCCTTCTCCTTTGTGTCATCCTTCAAACACTCTGTTAAGATTATTACTAATTACTTGGAGTACAGCGTGGTGCATCAGATGATTAAATCAAAAAGGCATTCAAAAAGCTTTCCCTCAAATATCATCCTGATAAAGCAAAAGGGAATAAAGAAGAAGTAATTCTAATCTCTAAATATATAAGTCTGAAAAACAATTCTAAAAGATTGTTAATGCATATGAAATACTCAAAGACCCAGAATAGAGAAAAGTATATGACAAATATGGAGAAGAGGGATTGAAAGAGCATACTTAAAGATAATAACAATGTAAATATTTATACTTAATGTATTAGAATAGGGCCATTTTAATTATAATGATGTTTTCTCTAGATTTTTTGGAGGAGGCTTCTAATAATAAAAACCAAATCTTGAATAGTCTTTATTTTCTAAAAGTGATGTTTATGAAATCGATATGACTACTATAAATAGATTCTTTAGAAGAGATCATGTTTGGTTGATATTCTTCTATAAAAATGATGATTATGGAAGATAACACAAAAATACTTGGAATGAATTAGCTTCTAAATATTATGGCATCTTTTAAGTTGCTGCTATAAATTGTGCTGCTGAAAATGAAATTTGTGATGATGAATTTTAAGTCTATGAATTTCCTAAAGTATTTGCTTACCCTGCCAATATCAGATAAGAACCAGTTGAATATAAATTAAGAATAGAGATAGATCAACTAGCCAAATTTGCTATCTCATTTATGGAAAGTTTTGTAAGCATAGTAACTAATGATAACTATGAAAAATTCATTCAATAAGAAGAATAACATATAGTCTTGTTATTCACTAATAAAACCTCTACACCACCTCTCCTTAAAGTTTTATCCAAAGAATTAAAAGGAAAACTTGTTTTTGGATAAGTCAGATATTCAGATACAAAATTAATTGAACAATTTCAAATCAAGAATTTCCCTACTCTTATGGTAGTAACTGAGCCAGAATAATATAGAGGAGTAATCTATGAACAAAATGATTTTAAGAAAGAATAAATTATTAAATTCTTAAGAGAATATGCATATATTAGCAAAAAAGTAAAAAAAAGTCATCAAGTTCCTAAAGAATTATCCACTTTATTAATTAAAAATGGAGCTTGTACAACAAAAGATACTAAAATGTGTTTCATAATTATTACTTAGGATAAAGACTATTTAGATTTGTTAACTCCCTTGTCTTAACATTATATGAAAGACAAAATAGATTTTTATTACATCAATAAGAAGTAAAGATATCATCCTACAATCTTAGCAACTTAATATATTCAGAGGTTTTTGATGATATTAGTAGTTTTCCAACAGCAGTAGTAATCAAACCTAAAAAAGAAAGATATGCTAAACTCTAAGGGGAATTGACACTTTCAAATATTTAAGATTTTCTTGATTCGATAATTAGTGGCAATGTGTAATTTAAGCCAATGAAAGATAGTCTTGATCTTAATATTTTTAAAGAAGATTTGTGATTTTAATGCTAATGTTAATATATATATAAATATATATAAAATTTTAATAAAATATATATATTATTAATTTATATAGATTGTTAAAAAAGTAAATAATTTTTTATTACTTATTGTTATTTCTCATACTAATGATTATATACAATATATGAAATACTTCTTTAAAACATAAGTCAATTATTTTAACTAGATTTTAAATAAATTGGGATTGTTAAAATTAATATGAAATATAATTAATATATATTACTGAAACAATATATTTATCTATTCCTTAAAAGATCTATAATATACATAATGCTAATTGTTTTCTTATCTCAAGAATTCCATTATTATATTATAAGTTTTGAGTTCACTTAAAAAAATAATTGAAATGAAGGATTTCAATTAATCATCAAAATTTAACTATAACATTAGTTATCATTAGTAAATAGGTGGATATAGAAAAAATTAATGAATTGTAATGAATAAATGATATATTTTGATATGAATCATTTGATTTCTACAATATCTGCTCTAGTTGTCTCTGCAACAGCAGCAGCTTCAGCAATAACTTCTGCTGGAACTCCCATTTCTTTCAATGTGTCACCAAGATGTTTAACAATTGTATTGAAGGCAGCTGTTGTAATTCCAAGACCAGCATGACCAGCTTTCATGTCCTAATTATATAATTTAATATTGTTACTCTTCCTTTATAGTTATTGGGTCCTCCAAAAGCCATAGTAAGGAATTTTTATTACATCTCTGTTTATTTCTTCATGTCTGTGTTTTTGAAATAATGACTGACAGATGGGTCGGAGAGTACTTTTTGATAAAACTTGACAACAGCAGCGTCAATGTTTGCTTGTCCTCCTAATTTATCGAATACAGTCTTATTTTGCATTGCCAAATTTAATTAATGATTAGAAATACAAATAATGAATTCGTTTAAAAATGCTTAAAAAATAAGATATTTTTGGATAACCAAAATTATTTATTATAGAATTAATTAAATTTTTTTTTAATCACTATTAATCATAATATTTAAAATCATCTTCTATCTAAATTGTATTAGACTTACGAATCAATCCACCAATTATATTATTCATATCAAACACTTATTCTCTTATAGGTTTAATAGAACAAAATAAACTTTTTCTAATAGTGGATTTTATTTTAGCATCATAATAACCATTTTCATCTTCTCCATCACTTGATCCTGTGTAACAGTCTTTTTTCAATAAAAATGTTCTCTATCTTTACATTTTTGAATTCTTTGATGAGAGATGACAAATATTCTTATTAATAGTCAGGTGTTTTAAAGTTTTCCTGACTACATTTCCTCTAAACCAAGAATGTACAAGAGCATTATCAGGATGAGGTCTCTCTTATGGATTCTTTTTTAATAACTGTTAAATTAAATGTTTGGCTTCAGGAGAGATTTCTGAAAAGATCTCTTCAGGGAAATCATATTTAGCTAGTTTAATATTTTCTACAAGATCATTCAAGCTAGGATAAGAGTGAATTTAATTACTAATCTGCATTAAATGGTAATTATCCAGAAAGCATTGAATAGAGAATACAACCTGCACTCCACATATCAACCATTTAACTTTTCATATATCATTAAAGTACTTATTACTTATAACCTTCTCCTGTAAATATTTCAGGTGCAGAAAAGGCCACAGTGCCAGTATATGTCCACATTTCTATTTTGTCAGTGTCTCTAAGATCTCCAAATAATTTATATGAATCACTAAATTTGCTAACATTAAAATCAGTAACTTTAATTTGCTTTTTATCTAATAGATGATCATTAATTGAATAATTTACCTTGTAGACATAATATATTATTTGGTTTAAGATCTCTGTGACATATACCATGACGATGCATATATTCTATTGCACTAAGAAGTTGCATGAATAATTCTTTTGCATCAATTTCACTATAATGTCCAGTGTCGTTTATGACTTCAAACATTTCCTTTCCTTTAATCAATTCCATAACAACAAATGCTTAGCTTTCAGATTAAAATCCGGTATCAAAATTTAAGTACATTTTATATGCTTTAACTATATTATCATGTGATAATTAAACTAATCTCTTAAATTCTATAATCATCTTAAATTGTATTATTATATGTCATTTACATTACGTATAATTTCATCATCTTTAGTAGCTACAATTTTAACAGCAAATTCTAAACCTGTATTTTTTTAGACTATTCGTTTAACTAACCCTAAACATCCTTCTCCCAATCTTTCATGAATATCGTAGGTTTCAAAAAACTCCTTTGTATTAAGTATAATATTCTCAACATCAATTAAGTTAATCTCTAAGTCTAATTTCTTACCTAATTCAATCAATTATTCCTCCCGCATATATAATGGCTATATTTGTTTATTAAATATGGCATTCAATTAACCTAAAAGGAAAATCAATTAAATTTTACATCTTAGTTATTGTTTGATTCGATTTCTATTGCTTTAAATTTAAGTTTGTTATTCTTCATCTTGTGATTTCTAGAACATGAAACGACCACTATATTTCCTATCTAACATAGAAGATCTTTCTGTAATTATAAAGGAGTCTTATGGACTACTCTCTAAAACCATATCATCTTGCATTTAAGTTTATGTTATTTTAAATTAAGGATGAATAAAAAAGATGAATATAACGAAGTAAATTTTCTAAGAAATTAGATATTTTTTAAATATTGAAGAGAAAGCATTTTATTAATATGAATTATACTTTAATACTTTTATAACATAATATAAATAATTTAAATTGATGAACATGATCATTTTAGATAAAAATATGGGTTAAAAATATGTTGATTTTATTACAAATCTATATTAAGAAGGATTGTAATAAAGTGAAATGAAGATTCCAGATTTTATGCAATATCATATATATTAAGAGTAAATTTGAAATTCATCAGATTTAAAACTAAGTCTATGGTTGTAATAATAGATTGCAAAATGATACTTTAGAAATCTTGTGAATCAAAAGAATACAAATTCATTGAATTTATGGTTGATGAAAAAAGAATATTTGTTCACTTGAATCCTCTACCTTCATATGATAATAAAGGAGATCCAAAACTAGATGAATATTAGTAATTATATTCATATTCTATTTTAAGTTATTAGAGAAGAAAATAATATCCTCATGAATTATTTGATTAAAGTTAGAGTTAACATTCAGAATGGCATAAATAATTTGAATATAAATATAATTATGAAAAGTGAACATTAATCATTATTATTGACAAAAAGAGAGGAATTTCGATTTTCTATTAGAAAAGAGAGACTTGAAGATATATTCAATCAAACCAGAAAGAAATGTTGTGTAAATAATGAAGATGATCCCTTAATTGAAATTCCTAGTTTTTAAGAATCATAAGAACTTCACAAATATCTCATTGATGGTGAATATAGTCAATAGAAATTAATGAAGGCTGCTAATGATAAACAATTGTTAAATAAATTATTTCTTAGTGCATAAACATCTGATTATTATTCAATAACAATTTTGAGTAATATTTGCACCAAAAAGAATCTTGCAGAAAGTGAAGTACTTTTTTTAAATTAATTAAAATTGGCAAAATAAAGAATGGACATTAGAATGATTGATAATGTAAAAATACATTCCAAATCATTTAGTTATTTGATGCACTTAATAGTGTTTGTTCATAAGAATTAACAAGAAAATAATTAGAATACTTATTAAATAATAATCTTATCACTATAGTAAATCAAATACTTAAAGAAAATCAAAAAGATATATATATTGATATTGAATATAAGATGATAAAAAGTGGAACTGAATTACTTTGTAGATTCTTCAATCAATTTAGAATCTTTACTGAAGAAGAATTGGATTTAGTAATATCAAAATACACTTCAGAGGTACTAACATCTATACTATATAGTATAGATTCGATATACATTTTATTTAATGAAATAATTACTTCCACTTTAATTAAAATATCCAAAAGTCAATTTTATGTTTGTCAAAAATCTCATTTAAATTATATCATTAGATCCTGATATAGCTAATGATTTAGATAATATAACTCTTTAGATTTGTGTCTAACTTTTAGAAAATAATTAAAATTAAATTTTAATATCAGCAATCTTAAGATTTATGATTAGTATAAGTGCTTTCAAAGATGAAAAATTTGTTTAAAGAATCTTCTTTTTAAAAGGACATGACATAGTTAAATAATATATCAATCATGAAAGTTTAATTATATAATAAACATCCATTAAATTACTAGCTAATTTTACTAATGTAGATTCTGAAAACTTATAAAAGGAGATTGTTTCAGATCACCCTTTCATTGCAGAAGTTATCTAAAACTTTTAGAATTTAGATAAAACAGATCAAAATTATTTAAGACTCATTTATGGAATCATAACTAACTGTTTAACATATACATCTACAGAATTAATCCAAGACTTAAGAGTATTTTAAATACTTAGAATCAAATTTTTATTACAAGAACCAGAAGAAATAGAAAATATTATTATCTATTTAAATATACTCTACACTTTAATTTACTACTACTAAGCAAATTGTATAGATGACACTGAATTAGAATCAAAATTGGAAACTCTCTTAACTCATAAAAATGAGGATATAGTGAAATTTGCTGCAGAAACCCTGAGTTTAATTGATCAAAAAAAAGAACAAATCTATGAATGAATGATTTATAAAACTATTATTATAATTAATAATAATATTATTCTTTTTGGTAGACTAGGTATATGGATAATTGAAATAGCATCACAAATCATAAACAATTTAAATCATTCATAGAGAGAATATTTAAGAAAAGAAAATGAAATTTGTAATAGCAAATATTAGAATAAATTATAAGTTAAGATAAGTAGAGCAGACTCTCTAAAATATATACCTTGATTTATTTCATTAATCAAAAGTAGTACTAAATATATTGATTTCATATTCTTTATCCTTCAAACCATTCTCCTGAAATCTCTCTTCCTGATCTGTCAATATATAGGCCTTCTCCATGCTAAAGTCCATTCAACCACTATCCTTTGTACACTCTACCATCAGGCCAATAAAATTCTCCATACCCCTCTTTTTTATTATCCTTGTAATTCCCCTCATCATGATTAATCTATACCTATATATTTTCTTTTATCCTCCCAATTCATTTCTCCATATCCATTCATCTTATTATTCGACCATTAGCCTTTGTACTTATTTCCATCTGACCAACAATAGGTTCCTTATCCATTAAAATACCCATTCTTATATTCGCCAGCATAACTTGACCCATCAGCCCACTTATAAATTCCATATCCATCTTTAACACCCATTATAAACTATCCTTCAAAATAAGCTGATTCATTCGCCCAAATCTCCTTTCCTTAACCATGTCGGTAATCTTCCTTCCATTCTCCTTCATATCTTGATTTATCCGAATGAACATATATTCCTTTTCCATCATTTTTATCATTCTTCCATTCTCCTACATAATAATCTCCATTTGTCATAATCAATCTTCCATACCCATTTGCTTTATCATCTATCCAGCTACCCTCATAAATTGACCCATCTGGAAATATTTGCTTGCCTTTTCCATTCCTCATATGGTCTTTCCACTACCCGATATAAATCCCTCCATTCTCAATAAACTAATAAGCACATTAAGTCTTAGCTCCTGGAATTGATTAACATTTTGAATAATCAAAGGCTCCTAATTATAACATCACTTTCGAAACTTCATGATGGAATAATTCTGGAACTTGATCTATTTTTACTGCCACCTTTGAATCTGGTTAATAAGACTATTCAAGTTCTTTTTTCTATATTAATTCTACAGTATTACCTTTTTTCGCACTTAATTTCCTCTAAATATAGCCTAAATTTTTGTGGCACATATCTCTTACACTTCTACAAGATTACTTTTCATTTCATAAGGCTTGATTTCTGTTGGTAAGATGCACTCAAAAGTATTTGATTCAATGATAGGGTATCCTCTATTACCTTCACATATTCCTCCCATAAATAAGTAAAAAAAATTAATTTTAATCAATCTCATTCTTTTTAGTTTACCAAATCAAAATTTTACAAATATTTCTTGTTCTTTACCTTTCCTTTATCAAATCCACTGATGTAATGTTAATATACTTGTAAAATCAAAATTTGAATTCAGAATAACTCAAACCAAAAGAAGGTCTCAGAATCAAAGAACCCAATTTAATTTTAGTTAATTTTATATCAGTTGATATTTCATTTCTATAAAGCAAAACCACCACCCACATATTTTTTCTCTGGTAAAATTACTTAGATCGACTATCCTTATTCTTCCTAGATACGGAGATCTCTTTGTTACTATTCTCTCTTCTTTTAATTGAAATACTTCTATTTGACTCTTTGTAATTCCTTTAAAAAAAATTAATGAAATTATTACTTTATTTATTCTATCTATTTCCAATTTATATTCATTAATATGAGATTAATACATACTCAATTCCTAATCCATAGCTTTCATCTATTCTTCCTTCTATCTAAGACTATCCTAATAATAAGGTATCATTGCCTAATCCTCTAATCCTGGTTTACGTTTCATTTCATCTTTCAAAGCCTTCAATTCCTTTTCCTTCTCTTCTACTACCTTCTCTTTAATAACAACTTCCTCAGTTTTTTGGATTAATCTCTTTTAAAGACTATGAATTTTAGTCATTAATTCATAATTCTCAGAATCAGTAGCTTCCAATTTTCTCCATCTATGAACATTCATTGGATTTTCTAATTCTTCTGTCAAAGCCTTAGCTTTCAACTTCTCTTCTGTTAATTCTTTTGTAAGGTTGTGTATATCTCCTTCTAAATCTTTAATAGTATCTGCTTCTCTTTTAAAAACTTTAATTTCTCTTTTGTAATCAGCTATCTTTTCTTTTAACATTTAAATATCACCTAATCTTTCTCTATATTATTATTCTCCTTTCTTTAGAGTACTTTCATTAATTTTAATTTTCTCATAAAGTAGATTAGTTTCTGATATTCTTCTTATAAGTTAAGTACTTAAGATATCTCTTTCTGCCACAACTAATTCAAATTCTTCTTTAAGATTTTATATCTATTATTCTTCATC
>JPFL01000291.1:16424-75116 GCA_000733385.1 Paramecium biaurelia
ATAAACATTATTATTCTGTTTCTTTTTCAACATTTGCAATTTTTTTATTAAGATAATCAATTTTCTTTTATAAACCTCCTAATTCATTTTACTTTTCACTTAAATATTTTTATTTAGCAATAAAATCTTCTTCAATTTTCTTATTATTATTATCACATCTATCAATTTCCTTTTATAAAATATTTCTTGCTCTTCTTAAATCCTCAATAACTTATCTATCATCTGATGCTTATTTTCTTTCTATCTAAATTTCATCCTCTAATTAATTTAATCCATTATTAGCTATTAATTTTTCTTCTTCAATCTTTTCTGCTAATTCTTCTTATTCCTTCACTAATTCTGTCATTCTTTTCTTTTTCTCTTCTCCTTCATTTATTTTTTAATGAAGCTATGTAATTTCAGTTTCATATAATTCTATCTATAATCTAGTATCTTTTATCTTCTCTTCAATTTATTCATTTATTTTCTATACAGAATCTAACTTATCTTAAGTATCTTTTAATTCTTTATCTACTCTATTTTTTTCTGATTTAAAATTTTCTATCTCTTTTGTTTTAACACTGTTTTATAAAGTCACTTTTTCTATTTCACTTTTTAATTTCTTTCTTTCATATCCTAATTACTTTTCATCCTCTTTCAAAGAATCAAAATCCTTTTTAATCTTCTCCAATTCTGCTTAAGTTACATTTTTTGCCTCCTCATCTTTTTATAATCTCTCCTCAAATTCAGATTTCTATTACTATAATATCTTATATTCCTTCATAACCGATTCCTTAGAAGTCTCCAAAGACTTTATTCTATCCAAAATTGATTAATTTTCTGATCTCGTTCCAAATACCTAAATCTATAAAATTTCTTTTTCCTTTAAAAGTTCCTACTTTCTTTATAGTAATTCATGAACAGTCGTAGTCTATCCTGAATTTAAAGCCTTACTCTATTCAATAGTTTAGTTTAGTTATCTATATAATTATATAACAATTACTTAATTTCATTTTCCTAGATTTTAATCTTTTATTTATGCTTCTCCTCTCTCTCTTATTGAATCTCTAAAACCTTATATGCTTTTTCTAATTGAGTTTTCAATTATTAAATAGCAGCAGAATCATCAGCTGTCATTTTTAAAACAGTTTGAATCTAATGTTAAATTAGTAAATACTTTAGATGCATTTTAAGAGATTTCAGCATTATACTCTCTACATTTACTTATTAATCGTCTTTAATTCTCATGAATTATTTTCAGCGAACGATAAAGTTTATCAAATTCAGATCTAAATCTCTCTAAGTTTTAATCAGTTCCCAAATCACGTAAGACCTCTTAAAAGTCTCTCTCCATAGTATCAAATTGACCTGTGTCAATATCTAGATCCACTTAGTTTTACATTAATAAAAAATATTTATATATATAAATGTAAATTCGTTAACCAACACGATACCCTGTAGTACCACAATTCTAAAATATGAACTAATATGGTCCATTTGTCTCACCAACACAACGCACATCTCAAATCTAAAGAATTGGAACTCCTAATACATTACGTTATGACTACCAGAGATTAAGAAACACTTAATCTATGCAACAGTATCCTATAATGAAACAAACTCCAGTTGTCACTCCATAAAAAGCTGCTATAAAAAAACCCCATATTAAAATGCCTTAAACTGGACAAACGGTTTCACAGTCTCAGACACCTTCTTATGATCCAGCTCTTATGGTTGGACTGATCAAGGAAAATCAGGAAATCAAAGCTAAAATTGCTTAGAAAGAGAAAGATCTGTAATTACTAAATGAAGAAATTGCTTTGTATGAATAAAAATCATGATATATATTAAAATATTTAATGGCTGAATAGGTGTAGATGTTATAAAGCAAGATTGAAGAAGAATCCAAACATCTTTAGACTTTACAAAGGGAAATGTAAAAGTATGTTGAAGGTATACACTCCTACTCTAATTGAAGGCAGGTAAAAACTCATAGAGCAATCTCATGAAAATGAAATGGTCAAAAAGGAACTTGATATACTTGAACCAGAAGCAAAAGTATACAAACTTATTGCAAGTGTTTTGGTAACTAATCTATGCAATAACTTTTAAAGGTTTCATAAACTCTATAAGAGTCTAAAGAGAATGTGAGTAAAAGATTAGATTTCATTGGAAAAGAATTTAAAAAAGTAGAGGACTTAATTAAAGAAAATACAAATAAGCAAATTGCCAAGAAAACATCAATCTAAAAAATGCAAGAATAACTCTATTAAATTGTTCAAGCTTATTAACAATCCTTAAATAAGTGACAATGTAAAATTTGTTATAAAATACATATATATAAATTTAAATAAATGTATTTAATATTATATATATAACATATAGTTAATACCAAAATAGAATACAATATACAAACTTTTTATTATATGTAAATGACTTAAAGATGAAGTTAGTATAGTAATTTTTTTTGAGCATATTTTAAATTAATTTAATATATGTCGAAAAGCAATTCAACAAAAGTGGCTTTAGTTTGCTTGAAAACATCTCAAAACATTACAAACCAATCATTGCTTTAAGTTTTTGGGAAGCATGGTAAAATCACAAAGGTAAGATAAAGTTTGAATTGGCATAGATTTTGATCTTTGAGTAAGGTCCAATGCAGACTAAGGTTTTTATTGAATATGAAGACCCTGAATAAGCTCAAGATGCAATAAAGTAGGGCATATCAATTGATTTAGCTGTTTAAATAATACTAAAGTGATGAATAATATAATTTGCAATGTTTATCCTTCCAGACTTAGAGAACTGAAATTAGATAATGTACCAAATACAAAAGGAATGGATTTGACTTAGAAGTTACCTTTTAGTATGCCATCAATTTGGGACTTGAATGTTAATGAGGATGAGTCTGCATAATAAGTATCAGAAGAGAAACTTGTTGATATTAGACAGAAGTTGAGCATGATAGATGATGAGATAAGTCGAACTATAGAGAATAAATTAGACAATGCTTTAATAAAGCTGTATCAACAGACAAAGTGTTTAAGAGTAATGATGGGAGACTATCAACTTGAAGAGATCCTACACAAAACTAGCAAATATGGCAAAATAGTACACCTCCTGCCACTCCATTAATTTAGGTTTACCTGAAGCAAGCATAATAAGAAGTTTACGTGAAGTATGACTCAGATAAAGAATGTTAATAAGCATATGAAGAGCTCAAAGACTAGATGATTGTGCAGATCAAGTACAATTTTGAGAGCATCCCTGGCTACGTGATGGTGAACTCAAATTGTTGAAACATCCTCTCTCAATTTATAATTTATTTAATTTAATGTGGTTACATCCTGAAACTATGATTAAACTTGGTAACGAATTCTTTCAAAAGAAGGAATTTGATTAGGCCATCAACTGGTATCAATAGTCTATAAACAAAAATACATAATTTGTTGAGGGATACTATAATTTAGGGTTGGTATATATGTACCGAAAGAAATTTGATGATGCTATTAATTACTTCAAACAATCCTTAGATTTGAGGCCAAGCTTTCCTGAAGCCTTATGTAGTATGGGAATTGCATTATATAATCTCAATCAAGTATGTATGTCTAATCCTATATTTACTAGTATGAAAAAGCTCTGAACTATTTAGATCAAGCTCTTAAACATCGGCAATCCTATCCAAATCCTTTGAAGTACAAGGGGGACACTGTAAGGAAAATGGGAAATTTACAAGAGGCAGTCATTTAGTATAAATAAGCAATATAGCTGAAAGTAACTGTTTTACTTAATCAATATTATAGCCTGACTTTTACCAAGCTCATAAAGCTCTTGGAGATACCTATAGGAAATTAAAAGAATTCAAATTATCAATCTAATCATATGATAATGCTTTAGAATATAATTAAAAGTATGCAGAAGTATTCAAAAAGAAGGCAGATTCTTTGAGAAACCTTGGGATTTTTGAGGAATCTTTACAAAATTATTCAAAAGCAATAGAGATTAAGTCAAATTATCCAAAGGCTTATAATGATGCAGGGTTATTATTCATTTAGAATGTTAAGTTTAAAGAAGGAGTTGAGTATTTTTAGAAGGCAGTTTAATTAAAACAAGATTATAAGGATGCCTATAATAATTTAGGTGTTTGTTACTATCATCTATTACAATATTAAGATGCTATTACTTAATTTGACACAGCTCTTTAAATATAAGTAGGTTTTCCAATCCCAATGCTTAACAAAGCATCAACATTGTTAAGAATGAAGAAATATGATGAAGCAAATAAATGCTTTGATTAAGTGATGAAACATCAGCCAAAGAATATATAGGTTTTATTGGGTAAAGGAATTTCTTTATATGAAACTAAAAAATATGAGTAGGCTGCTTTGTTGTTGAGTCAAGCCTATGATATTGATAGCAACAATTTTGAAGTAGTTTTTAATTATGGAGTCTGCAATTTTTAATTGAAAAAATATAAAGAAGCTTTGTAATTGTTATAGGAGGCTTAATAATTAAGGGATACTTTGGAAGGTCACTTTAATTAAGCAATTTGTTCATTATATCTAAAAGACTATGAATATTCTAAAAAAGAAATTGAAATGTATGTGGTTCATTAGGAAGATGATATGGAGGCTAAATCAGTCTAAGGAATTGTTGAGTATTATCTTAATAATCTTGCATTTGCTTAGGAATGCTTTCAAGAAGTTTTAAAGAGATAAGAGAATTAAGTTGTTCATAACAATCTTGGTGTCATCTTGTTGCTTAATTAATAATTTGATGAAGCCCTAAAACATTTCAATGCATCTGTATCTGGTAAAGGGGATTATGCTGATGGGTTATATAACAAAGGAGTTGCATTGTGTAATTTAAATTAGTATGAGGATGCCATCAGATAATTTAATAAGGCGATTCAACTTAAACCAAAAAATGAATGCAAATTTGCTTTCATAAATAGAGGAATATGTTTGAAAAATCTTAAGAAATTTAATGAAGCCATCTAGAATTATGATGAAGCTATTCAACTTAGTTAAGGCACAGATGTAGAGGATATCTATTATTTTAAAGGTAATTGCTTATTGGAATTGAATAAGTATGAAGATGCTATTCAATTATATGATCAAGCCATTCAATTAGAAAGTGTTTATAGTTCATCCGCCAACTTTTAGAAGGGTATTGCATATACAAATCTAAAACATTTTGATGATGCTATTCAATCATATTAACATGCAATTGAATAAAATTCTTAGAATTCTTGGGCATACTTCAATTTAGGAATCACCTATTACAATCTAGAAAATTATGAATAGGCTTTAATCTAATTCACAAGATCCTTTGATTTATAACCAACGTTCAAAGATGCAGTATTTAATGAAGCCGCAGCTTATATCAAATTAAAAAGATATGCAGAAGCTATAAATAGTTTAGATAAGTATAATCAATTGGAAAGTAATGATTATGAGAGTTTCTTTTTAAAAGGTTGTTTATTAAAAGAATTAATGAAGTATGAAGAAGCTTTGGAATGCTTTTCAAAAGCAGTTTAATAAAAACCAAATTTCTTTGAAGGGCAATTCAATAAAGGAGTTGCACAACTTGAGAGTGGATTGTCTAAAGATGCTGTAATTACATTTGATGCTGCATTCAAATTAAAGTCTGATTCAGAGAAATCCCTTAATAACAAGGCAGTTTCCTTACTTAATCTAAACAAACCTGAAGAAGCGATTAAAGAATTAGAGAAGGCTATTAAATTAAGTCCGAATAACCCTACTTTGTTAAATAATAAAGCAGTTACTTTGATTGATCTTAAGAGATAAGATGAAGCATTGACATTACTTGATGAAGTTATCAATATTGATCCAACATTCTTTAAAGCATATAATAACAAGGGAACAATCTATTTTAATCAAAAGAACTTGGTTTAGGCCTAACAATACTTTTCGAAAGCTGTAGAGATTAATTCTCAATATGATTCTGCAAGAATTAATTTGAGTATTACATTTTAGGAAATGGGAGAACATTAATTGGCAGTTTAATAATGTGAATTGATTTTTAATTAATAATGGCTAAATAGTAATTCTGAAGCATTAATAGCCTTTGCTACTGCTTTACGAAATTGTGATCGTTTTGAAGAGGCAAAATAAAAATATGAATTGTCATTACAATTGAATCCTCGTCATTCATAAGCACAAAATGGATTGGGAATAGTATATTCAAATATTGGATAATATGAAGATGCTTTGAAATGTTATGATTAAGCTATTAATCTGAATAATAGATATCCAGAGGCATTAAATAATAAGGGAGTTACACTATATTTAATGGGAAGGTATGATGAATCTGTTTAAATGTTGTAATAATCACTAAAGTTAGAAGTTAAAAATGCATAAACATTAAATAATTTAGGTGCTTCACTATTTTATCTGAAAAGATATGATGAAGCCAATAAAATATTTGATTAAGCCATTCAATAGAATGATTAATTGATGGAAGCATTAGTAAATAAGGCTAATGTACTAATTGCATAAGAAAATTTAAATGAAGCTAATAAACTATTACAAAAAGCAAGTCAAATAAAAGATTCTCCTTATATTCATAATGCTTATGGAATAATTGCTTAAAAGTAGAAACAAACTGATAAAGCTATTTCATCTTATTAAATGGCTCTTTAAATGTTACCAACCTTCCCTTAATGTTTATCGAATCAAGCTACACTACTTATAGAAACTGAGAAATATTCATAGGCACTTGATTTACTTAAATAAGCATTGAATGCTGATTAAAATAATGCAGAAGCTCATAATAATTTAGGTGTATTGTATTACAAATAGAACAAACTTGAATTGTCATAAAATGAATATATGGAAGCCATTAAATTAAAAGTTCATAATCCTGAAGCTCATTCCAATTAAGGAGTGATTTTTTGTGCTAAATAAGATTACTCATAAGCATTGTAATGTTTTGATGAAGCAATAAAATTGAAGAGTGATTTTGTGAAAGCATATCATAATAAGGGAACAACTTTATATGAGAAAGAGAACTTTAAGGAGGCTGTAGAGATATATGATAAAGCAATTAAAGCTAAGACTTCAGATCCAGAGACTTATTATAATAAAAGTATTGCTTTACAAGGTTTAGAGCAGTTTGATGATGCTTTGAATGCTTTGGAATAAGCTTATAAATTAGCTCCAGAGATGGCTTTGTTGTATGTTGAGAAAGTACTTTTTTTATTTATTTTAGGGTACACTTATGTATAGGAAGGGGAAGGTTGATGAGGCAATTAAGAATTATGATTTAGCTATTTAATTGTAACCAAATTGTGCTGAAGCTTACTACAATAAAGGATGTGCTTTGGAAAATCAAGGGAAGATTGATGAATCAAATAAAAACTATGAAAAGGCTTTTCAAATAAAACCAACTTTAGTAGAGAAAAAGAAATGATATATGGAATTATTATATTTATATTATTTTTACATTAAGATGTCAAATGATTTTGAGATCAAACGTTCTGCACACTCAATCTCAACTTCATCCTTTGATGCATTTTGTGAAGAATTAAAAAGAAGTGAAAATAAAATATAAGGTCATCCATTGAGAGGATGGATGAAAAAAAAAAGTCCAGCTCTCTTAAAAGGATGGTAGAAGAGATATTTTATGCTAATTGAGAATCCTTAAGATAAATGTTGGAAATTAGTGTATTTTGATAATGATGTAAAATAAAAACAAATTGTGATTGTAGAAAACTGATACAAAACCCAATGGAGCATTTGATGTTTAAGCTATTACATCAATTCAATAAGTATCTAAAAAAGAATTGACTATACATTTTCCTGGAAGGAAATTAGAGTTGAAAGTTAAACCTCGAGAAGTTTATTAACAGTGGATTAATACCTTGAATGAACTTCGATTAGTTACTAATGTAGAAAGAACTAAAAGATAATTAAGTGTTGAATAAGTAGTTAAAATGTCAAATGACAGTCCTACAAAGAGTATAAATGAGTATTATTAATTAGTGACTTCAAATCATAAGAATGTTGACACTCTTACAGTTTAAAAAGCCTAAGAATAAAAGGAGAAATAACGTAATTCTATATTAATTGAACCAACCAAAGAAATTAAGAAGAAGAAAGAAAAAGAAAATTTAACTCAATTATCAAATGAGAAGATGATTGAATTAGTTGGATTAAAAGAGTTTATAAAGAATATGAATGAGTAATTTATTTATTAAAGAATGATTTATGGATATTTAGGTAAGAGAAGTAAAGGTAAAGTAAAATATTTTTAGAAAAGATGGTTCATTTTGGTATCTGCTAAACCTTTGGTATATTTTGTTATTATTGTTTCTAGTATTCTGATTACAATGATGAAAAGATATTAACAGAAGCATAATTACCTCCTTGGTTAGAATTGGATACAATTACATATTTTAAAGAAAAAGAAGAAGGTAAATCTCCAAAAGCTAAGGGAGATGTACGTATGATTGATTGTTAAGAGATTATTATGAAAGATATGTCAAAATCAAAAGAAAGTGGATTTACATTTAAATTGAATATGGGAGATAGATTATATCATTTGATGGCTGATACAGAATAAGAACGTAAGAAATGGTAATATGCGTTGAATTTATCTATAAGAACTACTAAGGAAATACATAATCCATTAAAAATAAAAATAAGAAAGAATATAGATCCTATTATATAATTATATGATGAAGAACCTTAATTGATTGCAAGAAGAGAGAAAATGAAATAGAAATTAGAAAAAGATCTTTCTTAAATTCTGACTCAGGATGATTAAGATCTAACAATATTAGTAAAATAATTAAGTGAGTTGAGATAAGATATGTTAGAATCAATATAAGCATGTATTGTGAAGGATCCTTAAAGAAAGGATATCATAAAAGAATATACAGATATTTATCATGAGAAGATATGTGACAGGATAGCTACATTCTGGGATCTACATTATAAACAAATGCAAGTATTTTACACTAAAATGAATTTTAGTCACCTGAATTATTAATTTTAGCATAATGGTTAAATGATTATTTAAATTAGATGAAAGATTTCTTTAATGATGATCGAATCATCTTTGGGGTAAGAGTACTTCTTAACATTTATGTAAATAGATCCCTTGAAAATTTAGAGTCTGTATTAAATTCTATTATAGAACAAGAAAAAACACAAGAACCTATCTTTAATGATTAATAATTATTGATTACTTAAACACCAGTAGATTTATTTAAAATAATTAATGAAGGATTTGATATGGCATATAAATTATGTCCTTGTAAAGAGATTAGTTTGAAATTAGGTGGATTTGGTAAAACTATTTTACAATAATATTAATATGGAATTTAAGAGATGATTGATGAAATATAATTATCAACACCTAAATTAATTGCTATTTGTAATAATACATTAGCATTACATGACAATACTAAGAATTATAGTAAAATACTTTAATAGGTTGCTAATTTAAATGAAGAAGAAACTGAAAAAGTATTTGATGGTTAAAAGATAACTAAAAATTTTGTATAAATAGCTAATAGTTGTAGAGATAAGATATTTTTCTTTTATTTCAGTCATGTTGGAACACATTTCAAAAAATCATTTCTCGAACTCTAAATTATCGATATTCTCAAAATCATTATTGAACCAGCAACTGAAACTTTATCTTAATTACATGATAGTTTTAGTAGGAAATTATGGAAATAACTCTTAGATTCTATTGTCCTTTATTATTTTAATCAATTCATTATCTCTTGTGGAAAAGCCAAAAAAGAGAATCAAAAAGAATTCAATAATAAATTAGAAAATGATAAAAATATTTTAGTTTAAGAATTAGAAACTTTCATTTTTGAAAAATAATTACTTGCTGCATTAAAACCATTTGATGATATGATCAATTTTATAAATGAAGATTCTCTTAGTATTTTAGATCCATGTAAAAATTTAAGAATGTATTTTGGAAGGGCATTTTCTGAAAAAACTATAAAAACTATTATGTGTGTTAGATTTGATATAGATAAAGAAAAAAAGAAAGAAACTATTGAAATTTGTAAAAATTTAATAGATGATATAAACAAAAATGAACCTGTTGAACATTAAAGTAGACTAATGGATGTACTTGGTTAAGAGGAAGATGAAAATACAGATTAAAATTAAAATCAATAATAAATTTAATAATAAGAAAATAGAAGAGCAGATATATTTCTTGATTTCCATAATGATGATTAATTATAGGTATTATATATATATATATATATTAATTAGATACCTGAATAATAAGAATAAAGAAGTTCAATAGAAAAGAAAGAATTTATTGATGAAGGTTACTTAAATAAGAAAAAACCAAAATAAAAAGGATGGGATTATAGATATGTTAGAATAAGAAAAGGATATATGTATTGGTACATTAATGCTAACTCAAGAGAAGCATAGAATAAAATTAATTTATAAAATGTAGATGAAGTTATTGCAAATGTCAAAAAACCAGCTAATTTCAAAATTTAGTTGGAAGATTCAAAAATATATAAATTTAAGACTTAGAGTAAAGAAGAATGTGAATTATGGATTAAAACTATATTGAAGGAGTAAAATTAATTGGATTCAACTGTAATCACAATAGAAGTTATAGTAAGAGTCTATTTAATATTTAGAAAATTGGTAATGGTAAAAAAGCAATAATATAAGATTATGATGAAATTGCTAGAAAATAAAGACAATTATAGAAGTAAGAAGAACGAAAACGTAAAAGAATTGAAAGAGAAAATGAGTAATAAATAATCTTTATTAAATAGGATTAAAAGGAAACAGCAAGAATAAAAAATGTTATAACAATAATAATTAAAAGAACTAGGAGATAAACCTAAGGCTCATTAGGTAGAGGTATTTGAATAATAAAGTGAAACAGTAATCAAATAGAAATATTATTAGAATTACAGTTAGAAGTAATCAACTTCTTGCTGGACACAATTTTTGATAGCATTAGGAATCGAAAGAGCTAAATGATATAATAGTAACTATTCAAATAAACTCATGTTATCTTTATTCATATTACAATTACTATTATAGGAAATGTAATCTTTGCATTAAAATTAATTCTTCTTAGATCAATTCTTCTATAACAGGATCTTTGAGTAGATTAAATTCAGGTTTCTATGTAGTTTCTTTTAATTCTGATTATAGTATTGAATTGCTTTAACTATAGCTTAATTATGAACAAAATTCCATTTTTTTTATTGGTGTGATATATTCCATAGATGAATCTTCATTTATGAATTATGGAAATTATGAAGTTGTAATTAATTCCTATTTAGGTCCTTCAGATTCTTAATCAATAGGCTTTTCAATTTTCTATGATTTAGGTGGTTTAAAAGCATCTCTTATTCTTTTAACTTCATCTTTGATAGAAGATTCTTTTTTAGGAGATGGCTCTTTGGATGGAATAATTATATTTTCTTCAGGTTCTGTAAATTATGTTTCTTATTTTAAATTTTAAATTAAAATTTCTTCTTTTTACTTTTTTACTTAATTTTATGGCATTTTCATTTTTATTTGTTATATAATATCCTATTATTTAGGTTATTCTATTTTAGCAGGAGATGGTTTCTTTTCAGGAGTTTACTTTTAAGGATTTTATGTTTTCATTTGAATTTTTTCTAAAATGCTATCAATTTCTTATATAATTGGAGTAGTATCAACTAATTTAGGAGATTATTATGGTGTAATAGAAGTTGGAGATTGTTATGTTGGCAAACTTTATTTTGAATTAACAATTTTAATAACTTGATCTGTCATTTGTGATGTTACAATTGATTGTTGAGGAGATACTATTGTTTCAACATTTATTTGATGACTTTTCATAAATTGACTCAAAAAGTCTAAATTCTCTTTTCTCTTGTTTTTAGTATAATCTAAAAACTCAGAAGACATAAATAATAATTATATACAAATAATAGAATCAATTCTTTAAAATATATTACAAATAACTGAATCATCTCTCATATATAACTTATTAAAGAGCAAAATGATAAAGTATATAAGGTTATTTTCATTTTTGGATGCAATATTAAACTATGTTGTTTAAATTTCTGTTATACCTAATGAGATTGCTTTGTAATTGAAAGAAATATATATTTTCTATTTATAATTATTCATATTATGGAATTAATGAATTAATCTCTTTTTCATATGATGTAGTAAAGGTAACAGAAATTAGATAATTCAACACAATATCATTAATTCATAGTATTATGTTATTTTACTTTCTTATAAGAATGGTTAATGATGAGTTTGTTAAGCAATCGAAATTAAATTACTATTCTGTTTGTATATACACTATTTTGCTATGCTCATCTGTTAATCTTAATTATTGCATAAAGAGATTTAATTCCTAAATAATTATTTTATAAAATGGAATAGAAATGGGATATGTACTATATTCAAATAAAACTGATAGACTAAGAACTTTGAGTGTAAAAATAAAAAAAATACTCAACAAAGCTTAAGATCAATTTCAAGAGAGACATTCTAATATTCAACAAGGTTACATTACAGATTTAAGATAATATTGTAGGATTGTTACTGCTTGTGAAGAACAATTGATTCTAAACTTGAGTGATTCTAACTTAGAGTTTATTGGTGATCTTATAAAAGTAATCAATTATTCTTAATTAAAATAGACTTTATCAGGATTTCATCTATTATTGATCTCAAATCTCCTCAATTGGATTTAATAATTTGAATTATTATTGACTCCTAATTCAGGTAATCTACCTTTTGAACATCTACTTGAATAAAGTCGAAAACATAAAAGTCGATTCAATAACATTAATGAAAGTGATGCAGCCAAACATATGAATGAATTACATGAATCTATTCAATCTCTTGCCTAAAATAATAGGTAAATCATCGATAGTCACAATACTGATATTTAAAATCCAAATTCAGTAGAAATCATTGATTCAGTTACACAATAACTTAGGGATAATATTAGAAGTAATTCTAAATCCAATTCTAAAATAATATTATAAAAGTTATTATCAAACTAGAAGAATAAAAATAGTATCAATGATTAGGAACAATAGACTATGTTAAACTATATGGATGTCGATTACATAGAATAACAAAATCAAGAATTAAGAGTACTTATAGATAGAACTATCAAATCATATGAAGATAAATTAAAATAATCTATTATCAAATATAAAGAAGCAAAATTGATTCTAAAAGCTCAAAGGATTGAACTTGAACATCAATCAACTTTATTGGAAGCATAAAATGAATTATTTAAATAATATCAAGATAAAAAACCATAATAAACGCTTACTCACTTTATATAAGTACCAACTATTGCTGATAAAAATAAAAGATTATCATTTGATAGACAATAGAAATTTCTATTTACAAATACGAAATTAAGATCATCATCTCTTCCAAGAATTGATGGAAAAGATGAATCTCTTATGAGAAATTCATTTACTAAAATTGGTGTTTAAATATCCAAAAATTTAATTCCAACATAAGATGTGATTGAGAATTTCAAAAAATATTAACAATCTCATGAATTTAAAGAAAAGGTTAATAAAGTTTGTTCATAAGTTTAAGTCAAAGTACCAGCAGAGGAATTATAGAATGAATCTATTTCTCATGAAAACAGAATAATGATATTCTCAAAACTTTGTTAAGTTCTCAAAGAAAAACATTAATCATGTTTTCCTTAATGTGATCATCTTAATTTTTTATATTGAAAAAAAAACATCAATATTTTACATAATTTATGAAAAGTTCACTTAATAACAAAATTATAGAAATATTAAAATTATAAAGACAATCATTTAAAAAAGTTATAAATATAATATTAACAAGTTTTGAACAATTAATTATAATTTTTTGTATATAAAGCGAATGTTTCAAAAGAATAGTTTATAAGATCGTTTAAAATGCAAGATAGAATTTACTCAAGATGAAGAAAAAGTAGAAATATTTATTCTGAGAAGTAGTATTGATAATACCTTAAGATTTGAGGATAAATATGAATGCTAAGCATTTTTGGGTATTGAATATGAAAATGTTCAGGATAGGGAGCACATGCAGTGGTTAAACTAGCTAAAAGAAAGGGAACTAATGATATATTTGCAGTCAAAATTATGAGAATGAACAATGAAGAAGTTTATAATAATGTGAAAAGGACATTTTATAATTCACGTTGTTTAAGACATTAGAATATAATATAAGAATACGAACTATATATTAATGAAAAATATTATACAGCTAGTTTGGTAATGGAATATTGTCCATACCCATCATTAGAGTAAATCTTAAAAGACAGAGGCACTTTAAAGGAAGAAGAGGTCAGAAAAATCATCAAGCAATTACTCATGGCAGTAGGACATATACAAAGCAAAGGGATAAGTCATAGAGATATAAAACCAGATAATATTTTAGTAAATATAGCAGGAAATTGTGAATTAAAATTGCTAGATTTTGGAGTGTCTAGTAGATTTATATGGAAAAATCAAAATCATAATATGCTGACGAAAACAGGAAATATTTATTATAGTGCCCCAGAAATATATCATTAAAGTAATTATTCCAAAGAGATTGATCTATGGAGTATAGGAGTAATAATGTTCTAATGTTTAACAGGGGAATTACCTTTGCAACATGAAAATGTTATTGATCATATAGAACTATTAGGAAAACCTGAAATGTGGAATTTTTTAAATCGAATAAAAGGGTATTCTTTAAATGCTCAAAACTTAATATCTCTTTTACTTTTAAAAGACCCAAACAAAAGGATTGGATACTTAGATGCTTTAAATCATCCATTCATAGAAAAAAATAGAATTTATACTACTTTATCTATTCTATAATCTGATGATGATGAAGAAGAAGTTTCTGATAGTTGTGATGAAATATTTTTGAAAAAATGCCAATCCCTCTAAACAAGTTAATCTGTAAATCAATAGAAAAATATTAATCGAGCTTTAAAGACACTTCCTTTAGGGTAAGAATATTAGAAAATTGTCCTTGAAGATTTGATGTAAAAACTTGAAAATATTCATATAATTTAAAGGAAAAATAATGATAAATTTACAGGATTCATTTAACTTGTAAATTCACTTGGTAACAGTTAGGGAATTACAATTGGTAAATTCATTGAAGTAAACACTATTAATTAATGCAATCTTGGAATTGGTTCTACTGAAAGTATAGGTATTATTCAAATTCATATATTTAATAGAATCCTTAGATCATAATACATAAGATTATTTTGAAGATCAAGATAATAGACATTCGACGATTGATTTTGAGAATGATGTCTAAGTAAATCGTTTTCAATAAGATACTTATCCACCAAACTCATTAATTAATTAAATGGGAGCAAATATTGAATGCAATATAGAGGTTGATTGTAAATAAGATTCTGGATTAAATAATAAAATTAATTAATTCATATCCCCTCTTGATGTTTTGGGCATTAAAGAATGTGATGAGATTATCGAAGATTAATATTGAATTTTAAGTGTATATTTCTAAATATTTTCGATTACTTTTTTTAAGTTATAATTTCTGGATTATACATCAATTTGTAATCTGAGTAAGATAAAATATTAGTAATGAAAATAACAAATGTTGATATTACTAATTCTTGATATCTTTGTTTTAGAGATTTAAACAAATTCTATTAGCATGAATATGAATTTTTAGCTTTAATAAGAAAATTCTTATTTATTTAATCAGATATGCAAGTATTAAAGTATGTGAAGAATATTGATATAAATAAAATTGATTAAATATTCTAACTATCAAAATACAAATCTTATAGAGATAAAACAATTGCATTTTTAAAGAATAGAAAAAATGATATAAAACTAAAATGATTTATTTTATTTTATTAACTTTAACAATAATTTATATCACAAATATAATTTATGTTAAGAAAATTGCTTCGATTCCAATTTTGCTCTCTACAAGATTAAATCAGGAAACAATAGGATTCTTCCAGCAATATCACTGATAAAATTATATCATACGTTGGTAGAGATTTACATAAAATACCATCACATCCTCTAGGAATAATAAAGAATAGAATCGAAACATTTTTTCAAAATGAAGCTATAACAGAGAAGCAAAGCAAATATCCTTTAAAGTATAAAATTATAGATAATCTTTCTCCCATAGTATCTGTAAAGTAGGTATTGTATGAATAATTATAAAGAATTTTGATTCATTATTAGTACCTTCTGATCATCCAAGTAGAAAAAAAAGTGATACTTATTATATTAATGAAAATACCTTATTAAGATGTCATACTTCAGCTCATCAAGTTGAATTAATAGAAAAAAATGTTGATGCTTTTGTAGTTGTTGGAGATGTTTATAGAAGAGATGAAATTGATGCAACACATTATCCAGTCTTTCATCAAGTAGAGATTGTTAGAATCTTTTAATAAGATTAATTCTCATCTAAATATTTACAACATTAAATATAAGAATCTATGGATGATTTAAAGGAGACTCTTGAAAGATTGACTAGACATTTATTTGGTGATGTATAAATGAGATGGGTTGAAACAACATTCCCATTTACTAATCCATCAATGGAACTTGAGATTTATTTTTAAGATAAATGGCTAGAAGTTCTTGGTTGTGGAGTTATTCATTAAGATTTAATGAAAAATTGTTAAGTATATATTTATATCAATCCAGAGACTCACTGAAGTCGGATGGGCTGCAGGCTTAGGATTAGAAAGATTAGCCTTGCTTTTATTCTAAATCCCAGATATTAGACTATTTTGGTCTTAAGATGCAAGATTTCTTGATTAATTTAGAGCTGGTCAAATAAATAAATTTTAACCATTCAGCAAATATCCAAGTTGTTATAAAGATGTTTCTTTTTATGTTGATCATAAAATATGGGAAGAAAATGATTTGCATTCAATTATTAGAGATATTGGAGGAGATCTAATTGAAAAAGTAGAATGTGTAGATACATTTTACAATAAAAAGAAGGATCTTACAAGCAAATGTTATCGAATTCATTATAGAAGTTTAGAAAGAACACTTTAAAATGAAGAAATCGATGTTTTACAATTTAAAATAAGAGATTAAATTAAAGATGTTTTAAAACTAGAGTTAAGATGAATTTATTATTCATAAATATATATTAAAAAGATATTTTCATATAATTATAATAGGAATGTTAAGATTAATCAATTATCTTTCGAAATCAAAATTTATTTCATTTTGTTATAATGTAAACTAATTAAAAAAATTTAGCAATTTATTCTAAGTTGATGAGATAATTATTTTAGTTATTCCCCTTTTTATATCCAAATTAATCATTATTTTAATTATTACTTACAGACGAATCAAGTTAACAATATTATTATTATTCAAAAATACTATTCAAATTTTTTATCTTTTTAATTTTTATAAAGGTACTAATTAGATAGAATTGTTTTAATTAACAAATAATAAATAAACAAAGAAAATAATTTAAGAATGTATTTTAGAAAATAGTCTAACTATCTGAGTATTTTAGATTGATATAATTTAATTTCTAATATTTGTATTCAAATGAAACTCTAATTTGATACTATATTATAATTTCTAATTACTAATTATAATGTAATAATAAAAGAAATCTCAACCTTCATCTGTTTTAAATAGAACAAGATCTCTAGGAAAATAATAGTAATAGAAGCCATAATAATAATAATAACCATAACAAATTTCACAATAACCTAAATAGGGTTTTACTTAGTTGCCAAGTTAAAAGTTGACAAATATTAAGACTGTTGATCCTTTCTCTGATAAATCAAAATAAAAGACGTAAACATAAATTAATAATAAAAGAAATTCATTTGCTTATGTTTATAATGCAGGTGGAATTCCTTGTAGAGTTAATCATGGTTGTAATACAATGAAATTATAATGGAATTAAGGAGTAGAGGTAGATCATTTGCCTTATGATCCTTTAATGGTTACTTGCTTTGAAGGTTTAATTGAAGAAGCACATCCATATTGTTTCATTGCTCCAAATGCAATAAAAGATATGCTCAATGAATAAGTTTTAAATTTAAATTTAAAATGTTTTAGAATGCGCAGGAAAAAATCATACCTATTTTAGCAAAATTAGTTTGGCCTTTAAGAACTGCCTTATCTAGTTAAAATGACAAAGTTTTTATGTCTTCATTAGAAATTTTAAAGTAACATTTTTTATTATAAATGATTTAAGATTACTCTCCAATAAAATTGGGTCTCATCTCAATAGCAATCTTAAAAATCTCTTGGTTCCATTAAGTAAAAGAATGGATAAAAAGAATCAGAAGGAAATAATACAAGATGTTCTAAGATAGATACAAGATAATGGGGTAGTGATATTGTATTATTATTTAAAGGGACCAGAAACATTGAAAGTAATCAAATCAGCAATTCCTACTTATACAAATATGTGAGAGTTTTATAAAATATAAAATATATAATTTATAATCAGTTATGAAAGCAAATGATGGTCTTATATTAATTTAGAAATATACAACAGAAGATGATTGCTTATTTTGTTAGAAATATGGGAGATTACCAATTATAAAGATCAATTTTGTTCCGCTTTTAAATAGAGTATATAAAATTGTAAAATCATTTTACAGGCACTTTATACAAAATATTCACAATCTTCTTGGAAAGGTAAAAAATTTGAAGATTTCTTTTCAACTAAATCAATCTAATGGATTATATAATTTAAAGATAAATTAGATTATGATGATCAAGATGAGTTTTTAAAAAGGTATTTCTTATAGAAATTTCAATTTTATAGATACTATCCTATGAGTGATCAATCAAATAAATTCGATCAATTATTAGAATATTACAAATTTCATAAAGATATTCCTAGAATGTTCTAACCATAACTCTCAGATTTAGCTATTTATTTTTATGAGAAAAAGAAGTATTTGTATATCTGTATCTAATTTAGATAATTAGAATATAGAAAAATTAAAATAATGCTAGGTATTCCTATAGATGATGCTACAAATTATACAGGTACTAAATTCACAAATTATTTAGAATGCGAGAAATTAAAAGAAGAAATCAAAGTACTTAACAGTATTACACAATAAACTCAAGTATCCAGTCTTTCTCTATTAAGAGATATCTTAAAGTAAAAGGGAAGTGAAGAAATTGTAGTAAGTGATAATTTAATCATTAGAATATTGATGCAACTTGGATAACTATGACTAACAATCACTAACCTAAATCTACTTAGCCATAAAATTTAAAATTACTCAAATAATTGATATCCAAAAACACTTAATTTTACAAACATAAATTGAATACAAATTGTAATGGATTAAATAAAAGAACTACTTAGAATTCTCCTTAATAAAATGTTCATCTCCAAACTCTCTCTAAAGACACTTCTTAAAAGTCTTTACTATCCTCTCATAAACTCATAAATAATAGTAATGGTGATAGTGAATTTCAGAAGTTTTTAAAATAGAAAATGGTAGTAATCAACCATTCAAATCCTTGCAATCAAAATAATGTCAAATCTTTAGCAAAACCTATATAGATATCTAATTATTAATCAAAATAAAATAGCATTCATCATATTATTAGCACAAGATCCATCTCATCTGAATAATTAAAATTAATTTAATCCTAATAAATGCTTAAACCCAATTGTTCTAATAATATAAACTAATAATAATAACATAAAAAAAGCTAAACTTAAACTCATTATACTGAAATCAATTCTCCAAATAAACACACAAAACATGCTTCAAATAAATTGTATACTAATATAGGAATAGACTTTAAATAAGCCTTAACTCATACAAAATCTATGGATAAATATTTTAAAGCTTATACTTCGTAATCATCAATTCCTTTATCAACAAATATCAATATTAACATAAATTAATTAAACATGAACAACCTCAATATTAAATCTTCATTTTAACAATATAAGGCTATGCTCGAAAGTCCAAAAGTTAACCCTAAGTAGAAGACTTAATCTAATGTTGAAACCTAAAGAATTAACAATGCAAGTACTTAAAAAAAAAGTACTTCTTCTTTTAAACAAACATAAATCTCAGTTTAATAAATATATGCTTAAAAAATCAAATAAAAACATAAGATCTAAAAAAAATGAAGACTCTTATTTAATTATTATATATAAATTTAATTGGGTCATTTAAGTATTCATTATCATATCATGACACTACCAAATTATAACAGTTCAATATCATTTATTTAATATAAAGTAACTGGATAAATATGTGTTTAATGAGTCTAACTTATAAATTGTAATCGATAACTTCTATATGCATTTTCACATAATGAAATTTTACAAACTATATATACCTTTAGATATTTTCTACTATTTGAACTTTTAAAATAAATGTCTCTATCGTTTCTTTTGAATATCTATTTATTGATTAACAAGAATTCCTGATTTCGGTAGATTCCATATATTTTAATTCTTTTCACTTATAATTCATCAATTTCACTATTATAAAAATTTTAGTAATCAAATTAGCTCACTTTGATATGGATTAGAAACAAATTAATAATCTGAGGTTGGGTAAACTTTATTTTAAGACTCTCTGTTTCATGAAGCTGATAAAACTCTCCATTCATGGTAATTGAAAATTGAGCTTCATCTATCAGAATTTTAGGATTTATATGAAAACTCTAAATAAAATATTAATGATAACTGATGATTGATGTATTTCTACACTAACATTTTCAGGGTATGATAACTTTTAAATCATTAACTATTTATCATAGAATTTTGTTATCTTCTTACAATAAGTGTTATTTTCTTATAAAGTAGAATTATGAAATAGTTCTGGGTTAGTGTTTAGTTTTATTTGACTTATTTAAGAATGTCTGATCATCTAAACAATTATGAAAATGCTCAGTAATATATGAAGAATAATCCTTATTTTCATTATAAATATTAGATCACTTCAAATTTAAAATTTAATAACATTTACAATTATTTCAAATATTTAAAACTGATTAAAGATAACAATCATCATCATAAATAATTCTATACTAGTTCTATTTTATAGTGTTGATGTTATTTTGAACTCATATTCTAAAGTTACATAACTCGATTATGGAATATAATAAATTTATATATGTCAGCAATATTATTATCAGGATAAAGATTAATGAGAATATTGTACTTTAGATTAGAAAAAAAAGAATTCTAAAATTAGGCCTTTTTCTTTGTCCTATATGTGTAACAGAAAGATATACTTTGATATGACTAATAAAATAAAATATTTTTAGATCTAAACATGAGGCTTGTTAAAAAATATTAGAAAATTGTTGTAGTAAAATACAAAAAAATTAATAATATTCATTTCCAAACTGGTTTACCATTAATTATTGATTAAATAATGGTTTCATCATTTTTAATTTATCCAGGAGATGGATATCTCCATCCTTTATTTTTGCTTGTAGAAATGAGTGAATTTGCTTTTGGGATAGCATTACCTATAAATAATAAAAATCATGAATACCTTTGATCAAAGGTGAATATTATCTATAGGCAAGTCCAGTTGTAGGTTTTGGTAAATTCGGCATTGGTTAGAGTTCAGACTAACTATAATAATATCAATATTATACGCATAAGCTGATCTTGGTCTTTCACTTGGATCTCTTTTCTATTGTTTCATGGATTAAGAATTTGCTGATAACTTTTATTTTTATTCTTGATGTTTTTTCAGACTATCATTCTATTATCTCTTAATTGTTCCACTACTTGGTTTGATCATAGATATTTAAGCAGATTCTCTTGAATTTAGACTAGTATTACATTTTTCTTATTCTTCTTTTAAAGTTACATAATTATTAACTGTTACATGAAAAACATTTCCGTTTATATTATTTTAGTTATTTAATCTAACAGTAGGTTTAGTTGTATTCTATTTCATTTTCTTTTAAGACTTTTTAACAAGAGTTTCATCTGCCCATGTAATGGTTCTTGGTCTATTTTCATTTAAATATTAATTAAATAATCTTCTATCTAACCAACAAGAATCAACAGCACTTGATTTTGAATTCTAAAATGTATTTCGTAGTAATTTTTCATCCTCTTCAAGTTATATATCTAGTTCTTCATGAGGTTACCAAGAACTTGATAATCCTCCTTCACCTTTCTTACTCAATTTTTATTCCAATTGTGTTAATTGATGATAAAAACTAGCCCTTATCTCTAAATCAGGCCTTCTTGTATTCAAGAACTCAAGAGTCTTGTATAATTTCCACTTATATTTTCTCATAAAAAATGCTGCTAATGCACAACATGATCTTGACTAACCTCTAACTGAATGTACTAAGACTGATTCACCATTAATATGTGCTTATTCTATAAAATGATATATTTCATTCACAGTGTCATTCTAGAATAAAACTTGCTTTTTCAATTAGAATAGATAGTTACCTGTTCATTTTCTTACCAGTTGAATTTTAGATATGAAACTCCATAGTTATCGAATACACAGGGTAATTATTTTGCAGCACAATTTATTATATGACTTACCTTATTTTAGATCACAAATTCAAGGTCCTTTCAAATAAATTAGATACAGTACTTTAGATGCAAATTCATCCCCAATAAAAAGACCATCCTTAATTTTAATTGCTCCAATTATCATTTAATTAATTATAAATAATTTGAAATTTGAATGATGGAATAAATGCCTAAGTTAAGTGAAATCCATAAAGAATTGTAATACTACACTCGATATTTCTCAGAAAATAAACTTTATTAATCTAGTAAATGGGCAGGAGAATTACTTTTAGGTCTAACCTAAGAGGAAGATTTATAATCATCTCAATTTGCCATGTAATTCATACAAAACAACACAGATTATCAATATTAATTTATAAGAGAGTTTGTACCTGAAAACAATGATATTATTTGTGTAGCAAGAAACTTATTTGATCTAAGAGAGTTCAAAAAATGTGCTTCTTTAGTATAGAGTTTGATTCACAAAAATGAATCAGCAATGTTCTTATATTATTATTCATAATATATGTATGGAGAATTACGTAAAGAAGAAGAAATGTTTGAGAATGAGAATTCTAAGACAGCCACTAATCCTGAATTAAAATTATTAGATAGAGAATTATCTAAATTATATGATCAAAAATAATTATCCTAAGTAAAACTATAATCTATAATCTTAGTTAAACCTTTATCTTTATGGATTGATTCTCAAAGATACATTAAGACTTCGAGAAGCCAGAGAAGTTTTTATTTAGGTTTTGAATTAATTACCATGTTTTTGGAGTGCTTGGCTAGAATTATGTAGATTATTTACCGAAGAAGATTCAATAAGTGAATTACCAAATCATTGGATGAAGTTTTTTTGGATATCTAATTTCAATTTAGAAAAGTTTAAAAATTCTAATTGTGTAGAATCCTTTTAACTATTACTATATTATTTTAGAAATTCAAATTTCATTATTAATTAAATTGCAAATGCTTATTACAATAATTAAGAATTTGAATTATCATTAGAATGGTTTGAAAGATTGTTGAGCATTGATCCTTATAGATATGAAAATTTAGACACATATTCAAATATTTTGTATATTAAAGAAAATTAAGGAGAATTAGCTAATTTAGCATTGCAATCCTTTACTAATAACAAATATGTACCTGAAACTTGTTGTGTAGTTGGAAATTACTATTCTTTAATGAATGAACATGCAAAAGCTATAAATTACTTTCAAAGAGCTTTAAAATTAGATAAAGATTGTCTAGCTGCATGGACTCTTATGGGTCATGAATATTTAGAAATGAAAAATGTTGCTTCAGCTATTTAATCTTATAGAAATGCTGTTGAAATCGATCCAAAAGATTTCAGAGCTTGGTATGGATTGGGTTAAACATATGCTTTATAAGGAATGAATTAATATGCACTTTATTATTTTAGTAGAGCTGTTATTAGTAGACCAAAAGATGCTAGAATGTGGAATGCTATGGCAGAATGTTATGACAAAATGGATAAAAAGAATGAGTCTATGAAATGTTATGAAAGAGCTAATTCATGTAAAGACAAAGAAGGAATTGCTATACATCAATTAGCAAAATTATATGATGCAATTGTAATCTAATTCTATCTAATTTTTTAGGGTAAACAAGATAAAGCTTAATAAGCATTTGAGGAAAGTTTGAAGAGAAAAGATGAAGAATAGACAGTTGATAAAGAAGTCTCTGAAGCTCTATTGTATTTGGCAAGAGTTTTCTTAAAGAAAGGTGACAGAGATAGGGCTATGTAAATGGCAAAAAGACTCTATGATTTTAATGGACCTGAAAGGGATGAAGCTAATTAAATCATGAGTTTATTGAATAAATGAAATTTTGTGTTATTTTGATATGCAAAATTTAGTATAAATTTATTTACTTAACAAATCAATTGAAGTCATAAAATCCACTATCAAATATTAATCTAAAGAAATTTCATAATATAAATGAGAGTTAAATGAGATCTAAAATACTGACCAAGAAATGTTAAATTGAAAAATGAAAGGTGAAGTATTCAAAGATTGAAACTGGATATCAGTTTCAAGATATAACCTTTATGAATTTATACATAAATTAAATGGAATTTATTCAATAAATTTTATTTATTAAATTAGTATCCAACATAAAAATTGAGGAAATTACATGTTATATATAACACAATATATAGATATAGTAAAATGAAAAAGAAAGAGCAAGTTAATTTTGAATCTCGCTAGAAATTTAAATTAGCTAGTAAAAAGAAATGAAAATTATTAAATAAAAATATTTTTCAGATAGAGATTACTACACTTAATAAAGGATTAAAATTTTTGGCTAATTAAATAGTCAAAAATTAAGTACAAGTGTGTTAAAAATTCAAATAAAATAAAATTTATCTAAATGATTGAAGTAGAATTATAAAACATTTTCACGTTGGTAGGATCTCATTCATCATAACAACATAAATACCACCAAGGTTTTTGATCTGTTTCTCTGCTCTTTTTTAAAGGATCATATTCTTAATAGTCTTATTTCTCATCAATATTTTCTGTATTCTATATATTATATTATTGTGGATTTAATTTTTCTTCTTCACTTCTTGGTGATATTGGTGACTTACAAGATAAGGGATCACTTAAAGATGAAACCATTAAAGAATTCAACATTATTTAAGTTAGTTTCAAAGCAAAAGATTTGGTCTTTAATGGACGTAATTTTTAATATTCATCATAAGCTAAACAAATTAGATATTATATTACGAGGAAGTTCTTCATCTGGCCTTTCATACTCATCCATTTCATAAAGTTCATATATGTTGAAATCATTTACAAAGAAAAATAATTCCATTTCTGCTCTCTTGAAAGTTTAATTGAATTCTCCAATAACCATTTATAAAAATTCTCTAACTGAGATATCAGAGATTACTCTCACTGTTACAATAATTTTCCTTTGTAAATTGTCAATCCAAGTAACTCGATATGGTATTGAATAGTTTCCTTTTTATTCTTATGTTTCAGTCTTATTTATTAGATTATTGTTTGTTTCGGATTCTTTAGTACTTATTGGAGCATTATCATCATAAACCATTTAAATATCTTCTGTATAATAAAAACTCATCTAATATCAGATATAAATTATATTGATTATTTTGCAAATTTTGTACTAGAACCCTTTGAAGTACAACATAACTTATTTAGTATTGTTAATTAATTCCTTAAAAGTTTGAGCAATCGTTTTAATAAAAAATAAATAATTCTCTTAAAAGAAAGAATTTTAGATTCAACGATTGCTTGATTTAATTTTAAAATGATGTAAATTTTTTATTTAATTTATTTTTTATGTATAATAATTCAAGAGATCCTCCTAATCAAATTCTTCTTCTTATTCTAAATTCATTGCCTTCTTCTTTTACATTGACCAATTAATTCATACATCAAAAATTCAATTAGTTTGGAGATATCAATAAGATTCTTATTTTTGAAAAAGGAAAAACCATAAAAGCCTTTGTTGAATTTCATGAATTGAAAAGTGCAATTTAAGCTAGAAGATAATTGAATGGTTGCAATATTTAAGGAGGAAAGTAATTTCACTTTTGTTATAGTTTAGAATGATTATTCATTTTTCTCGACTTAAAAATCTTAATCTCGAAATAGTGGATAACTCAAGAGGAACAGATTATACATAGGCTAGTAGTAATAGTTAGAATTCTGATTCTATGCTTAACTCAAGAACAGAGGAGAATATTTAGTTTGATTTAACTAATCATATTAGTTCAACTTAGTCACCCAGAGAAAATTCCAGTCCAATTAGAAACGAATAAATTAATCGTCTATTAGAATCATCAGATGGTGAAGATGATTTGAGAATCTGGAAATAAACTATACCTTTGGATATAGAAGAATTTCATCCAGAGATATAAAAATTACTTCAACAGAGATAATCAAGATTATTAAGAATCATAAATTTTGATTCAAAAATCACTGCCAAGATGATTTATAATGTCTTTTCTAAGTTTGGTAATTTAGAAGAAATCTTATATGAGAAGACATCTTCCAGAGCCTACATTAAATATTAATCAGTAAATTAGGCAATAATAGCAAAGGAATATCTCAATAATATTTAATTTTTCGATTCATAAGTAAGTGTTAAAACTCTACATAATTATAGTTACGAATTTATTTTGAACCTCTCTAATCCCTGTAACCAACCTCTTTTTAGGATGAATATATGATCTATTATCATGAAAGTCAACAATACAATAATAGTCCACTCTCTCCAAATCTCTTGATCACGGATGTTTAAGATCCTTCTGAAATCTCTGAACAAATCTAAATGTTTGCCAAACCAAAAGGTATTTTATATTATCATTAATTTTTAATAGAAATTAAATTAGGAGTAAATAGTATTCATTTAACTATGTTATCTAATGCAGATGCACTCAAAATTATAGCTATATTTACAGATTATGAATTTTAAAATGAAAAAATAAATATCATTCTCTAAAAATGATAGTGTTATGAAAAAAATATTAAAAAATAAATAAATCAAAAATACATTATTCAATTATCACTTTTATTATTTTCTAATTTTTTATCTTTAGTAAGATATCATTGAATTTAAAAGATTTTTTTCTTTGTTTGCTTATATATCTTGTATTTCTTAAACTCTTTTACTCATCTAATTATTTATTTTATTAGTATAATGTTTTTCTTTCTAAAATGAAAATTCATTCAGCATCTAAGAACTTTACCTTTCTCTATTAAATTCAACTGAATAATTTTAATTATTCAACTGTTATTGTTATTATTAAAGTTTTTTTCTTGTTACTTAAAGAGAATCTAAATGCTTCTCTATATTATGAGTAATATTCTATCTTTAGACTGATTTGTCTAAATTTTATAGAAAAGCTTTTACTTTAACACCTTATTTTTCATTCAAAATAATTAATTATTAATTATTTTAATTCTAAGATTTTGGTATCTGATCATAGCTTAAATTAATTTTTGGTTAAATCTTATTGTAATCAGAAAAAGATCTTTTCTCTCGATCTATTTTCTAAATTATTTATGGTTAATATCGATTTACACTAACTTATTTACTATTGAATTAATATTCTTATAAAAATAAATCCTCCTCATCATCTACTAAATTTCTAACAAAGTCTTAAGCTATTGGCAAATTATTCAAACTTTCCCAAGTAATACCTGATTTCTTTTATTCTAAAACATGTTATGATTTAATTTTAGATCTATTCATGTAAGAACAAGTTGTCGGTTTAGATGGATTTGGAAGCTTTTCAATAAGATGCATCAAATTTGGATATTTTTCAATTAATTGTGATTTTGTTTAATGCTTAAGTTCAAATTATAATTTATTTAATGCTTTTTTTTCTCTTTCTAACTATTTCTAATATTCATTTTGTTCCTTTCTTTACAATAAAATTTATTTAATCTACTCATCATCCTTGACATCTGGATGAAATATCTTATATTCATATTTAACTTCTTTTATTCTCTCCTCTTTATCTCTCATTTAAAAAGGTTTCTAAAAAGGTTTCATTTTTTATTAACACAATTTCCAATTATCCAAACCTAAACTTACAAAAAATTATTCTTAGTCTTAACCTTCTTCTATTGCCAACATATTTAAGAGTTATATAAATTAATCATAATTTAATTCCTTTTAGTTTTTAGCATATTTCTTAAATAGTTCTAACATTCTTTAATTTTTTCCATTGATTTGAAAATCTTTACAAAAATGCATCCATTTTCCAACTGTAAATATTGAAGCTTCATATTATTGTCTTTCAAATGTAGCATGATATCCTTACACATATTGTTATTTGCAATAAAAATCAAAAACTTTTGCGATAACTTCTTTATTTAGAATGTTCATTTTATTTATGAAATAATCCTTATAATTGATTCATATATTTTTTATAAATTTAAGTTCTAAATTGCATTTGGATAAATAAAATAATCATCAATTAAATATAAACTTTTAGACTTCTTAGACATTACAATCTTTAACACTTTACTCTACTATTTTTATAGTTGGATACTCATTGATGTCAAATTAATTCTCTTAAAACTAATTTATATAAAAGATACATTTTACCCTTATTCTATCATTTGTATTCTCTCTTTATTCTTATACTGCTTTTCTTGATTTCTTTATTTTTTCTCTATTTTAAATAAATCTATAATTTTACATTTCTCTTGATAAAAACATCTCAAAATCTGGAGCCTTATATGCTTTCTCTTTATCTTATTTATTCAATACAATTAAAATTGGAACTTTTGATTTCTAAAATGGAATCGAAATTAAAATATTATATAATATAGCTGCTGTGGCTCCTATTTATGAAGTTTCAGATGAATCAGTAACTAATATTATTTTCTTAGCTTCTTGTATTTTATTTAAAAACTATTCTTTTTAATAATTATTTCCTGGCACATCTACTACAATCACACTCTAATTATTAGACTTAGCTAATTCTGTTTAATTTGGCTCAATTGAATTAGTTGTTTATATTGAAGAATTTTAATTAGAAAGCTATTCTTACATATATAATGAATACACAATATAACAAGGATGTTTTTCCAGCATTTTTATCTCCAACTATAAAAATTACAGAATTATTTGCATTGGCTGTTTAAACTCCAGATGTCCTTTTTGATCTGATAAAAAAAGAAATTGCTAAAACTAGTACAAGTATGGCAATTATATAATACATTAAATAATTAATAAACACGTTTACTTAAGTTTTTATAATGTTTAATGAGAAAATTAACAATAAGTATTAATTTATTTTTCTAATTCAATTAATTGCAGAGAAATTGAACTTAATTACTAATATCATTATCTGAGGCTTAATTTTTAAAATAAAGACTTTTTTTGTTAGTAATATCAACATCACGATTTAATCATGACAAAAAATTATAAGCTAATAAATATATTTTAATAATGAATTTTTCAGATTCTAAATATATAATAGGATAATTTTCATTAAAATCCTTTTAAAATTATAATCAAACAAATATATATATTATTTGATTTATATTAGAGAGATGGCATCTTTCTAATATTAATATAATAATGATGTATAATTGTTGATTATAATTGCTTCATTATCCTCTAATAATAATTTGTTTATTTAGTCATTTTTGAATAAGTATTTCTTGAAATTGAAATATTGATAGATCAAAGTTATTTGAAATACTCTGATTATTGTTTTATTGAGATTTCTAACTAGATCTCAATAAATTGACTAGGGATAGCTTTCTAGAACTATCCCAAATCAATTCATGAAGATTAATTATTATTCATTCATTTAGAATGAAATAAGCCTCAATAAGTGACATTTGAACTCGATAGTTGGTCAAATTAAGTTATTTCTTTTTCTTTTTCTTTCCTTTCTCTTCCTCTCTTTTTTTTATATTTATTAATCCTTCCAAAATAATTAGTTCATTTTTATGTATATTACTTTAATTAAGTTATGTAATAAGTACAAAATAAATAGAATTTTTTACAAAAAAAATAGTTACAATATTTTTAGTTCATTTGAAGGCAAACTCCTCTACTAACTGGGTGATTTACATCATAGTATTTAGTTTGATAAGGTTTTGTTTGATGTGAAAAAATGGTGGTAATCTAACTGCTTTTCTTAAATCAATATATTTCTATATATTAAATAAATAATAGAATTATTAATATTAAAAAGAGATGGATGTTAGAGGATAACAACTTTGAAGCATACAGCTTTATTACTATATCTATTTCTACTGAAATAAATATTTACTTTAAGTAATCAAAATATTATTTAGTATATCCTATTGTAAATAAATATACCAATATAAAAAAAATAAAATATAAGTATTAAATACTTGAGAAGAAAAAATAATAGAAGCTTTTTTTGGTTAATAAATGAAAAATTTGTTTGCGGATGTTTTTAGCTTAATAACTTAAAGAATCAATTAACCTTCTATAAATGATGGGTTATTAATAATATTTGAATAGAATGATGAAAAAGAAAATGACTCCTTATTTTTAGTTGATTGGTCAAATGATATGTTGATAAAATAGGAATATAATGAATTAATTGAATTGAAATCAGGTTGTTACTGCTTTTTAATGATTATGATTATTTAGATTAATCTGACTTTGTGGTTAAAGCGGTTTAAAATAATAAAGGAGGTACTTATTAGTGAAGATACTTATATCTGTGCTTAATATGGCATTAATATGGTATATATAGAATTGTGTTTTAATATTAAATGAAATTTTACGCAATCTACTTGGCATCCTAAAGTAAGTCAAAGGGAATTCAATATTAAAATTACTTATCTATCCAACATTATAGTTAATTAATTCAAAAGTTTGAATTTAGGCTAATTGGAGGGAAATTATTATTTAATATTAAAGTTTTATAGGATGAGTTCATCTATTGTTAATAAAATGGAATCGGCTACAATTTATTTATATTAAATATTAGCATCATAATCAGAAGTATAATTAGCAGATAATTACACATAATAAACGAGCAAATACTCAACAATCATAGTTTTTTAAAGATATAATTCAGAAAATAACACATTATTTTTATATGCATATGATTCAAATTCGTTAATTATTATTTAACAATAACACTATATTGTAAATGAGTTAGGTGAAAACTATCATTAATATTTTATGAGGGTTTACGACTTTTTATAGTAGATCCTTATAAAAAATTAAGAAATACTTATTTGCTTTATAAATTATGACTCAATGAATGAACCTGATAATATTAGAATAAAATAAGAGGCATATAAATTACTCGAAGTTCCCTTCCCCAAAAGTAAAATTATCATTTGTATGGCTTTTTAACAAAAAATCATCTTTCCTTAAGATTGTCTTTAAATTTAATTTTCACTTAAATAATTGGCACTACTAAAATTTTTGCCAAACACAAATTAAGAGATTTATGAAGAGTTTACAATTAAATAAATTACTCAAATCCAAGAGATTCACAAATAATTTATATAATCATTAGATCTATGTGAAAAACAAGTGGTTACCTACAATTTTTTGAATTTAATTAAAGACATTACTTTTATAAAAGATATGCCAGATTAATTAGAATATTTAGCAGTATTATTAATGAATTTACCTCGTTATACTTGTTTAGACACAGTCATAATGATAGCAAAACTTAAATTATATAAATAAAATGCACTTTTAAGAGGGACAATTAATCAATAAAAATTAAAAATTAATGAATATTTGCAAATAGCCTAAACTGATTTAACAATATTTCAAGATGAAAAGTATTAGCATTTCCCAAAGAAAGGAGATAACAGTTAAAAGTATTTTATTAATTATGATTTCTGATAGATGTAAAGTATGTCAAAAAAATAACAACAAAGTTAGAAAATCAAGTTTTGTATGTGAGGCTTGTTAATTACATTATAAAATAAATGTAACACTTTGCACAACAAAATGCTTTAAAATATTTCATTTAAATCCAGAAAAATATTTACATAGAAAAAATAGAACAAAAAAAACAAAAGTAGAAGAATGATAAAATTTCTATATTATATAATTATATATAAGATACTTCCTTATAATTAGAAAATTAAATAATCTATAAATGTCCTTTATGATTACTTACATTTGTATATAAGTATCAGTAAGAAAAATATTTGGAGGCAATTTTATGTTTTAAAATTATGTAAAATTTATTTTATATGAAATTTTGAAATGAAAGATTGAATTTAAGTAAAAGAATGATTAAATTAATACTTAAATACATAAAACGATAACTTGTATAATTTTAGGGTCTAAACTATAATCTGTTATGTCACCATATATATAACATAAATTTAATAATTATCAAAATAAATAGAGAAATTCCTGATTAAATTAAAGCTGACTTAATGGTTTATAATTCTAACAATTTTTAAAATGATCTTAAGCTGTACATAAATAGAAGGCAATAACAAACTTTTATTAATATTTCATAAGCATATATTCCTATAAGCATAGAAATAAAAAATAGTATATAAAGTAACATCAAATAGGTTACCATTTAAGGTTTAGTTACTTTATATATGAATAAGATTACTTAATAACATCCAATCACTAAACAAAATAATTTCTAATAGTGATGATAAGGCTATGATGAGAATTGCAATTGAAATTCTTTCTTAAACACCAACAAGGTAGCCAAAACAGAATTTCAGAATTGCAATTTCACTCAAAATTAGATATATTTTAGTAGTGATTATATTATCAACTCTATTTTAGGTATTTTATGTAAATGAAAAGTCTTTAATAGTTTGAGTTCTAGCAGGTTTAAACTAAGGAGATTCATTAATCTAATCAGAATCATTACCTAAATGCCTAGCTTTGGCTAATTATTTATTACTATACTCTGATTAAATAATTTAATTTTATTTGCTATCTATAGTCTAAAATAACATAATGAATTACAAACTATAATTTATTAATTAAATCTGATTAGTTAAATTTACTATTATTATTGCTGATTTTAATTTCTTCGCTGTGTTTATTTTAATCATACTGATGTTAGTTTCTGTAATAACTTTCAATCTGCATGACTTCTTCACTTTTGTCAGGAACATATTCTGAGATAACTTTAGGTTATAAAATTGGAGGAGGAGGAATATTATTACTTTGAGTAAGTTAAGTTTTTTATATATCATCAAATTCTTTATCATATATTTCTTAGAATTCTTTGACAACGAATAGTAATGGAATTAAAAATAATATTTGATATTGAATTGAGAATTAATTATTTAGATATGCAGTAATGGATTCTCTTTATTCATTAGGTAATTAATCAATTTGTCTAATAAGTTTAGAGTAATTATGATCTTTTAAGTATTTATGATGTTGTAATTCGACAGAATTAATGAAAAGCAAAGGAATAACAAATACTATTGCTGTATGAAATAAAAATCTTCTAATAAAGTTAAAAAAGGATTCTGTAAATCTTTCATATTTCATTATCCTTGCATTGTATATAAAATACGTAATCCAAGTAAATGCCAAACTTACAATTAAGTTTATAATATAAATCATTTTATATAATGAATATTCAAAATTACTCAACCAAAGATGACAAGAAGAAAACATTATTGAAACCAAGAATACGATCTTCTAGTAAAGAAGCTACTTAATAACTCACCTAACCTAGAATTGCAATTTAAAATCCTCCTGTGTATAGAAATACAACAGCTGATAAACATAGAAAACACTCTGTAGATAACAAAAAACAAGTAAAACCTAAAAAGAAGAAAAAGACATAAAAGAACATTTAATGTAAATATATCTCCTAATTTTGAATAGAATTAGATAATTAAGAGGAATAAAAATTACTAGAGGAAGAATAGAAGAGAATTAGAGATCTGGAAGAATTTTAAAGATAATAATGGGAGAAAATGAGTTAAGAGGAACGAGATAGATTAAAAAATGAAGAAAATGAAAGAGTTTAAATAGAAATGATTTGGGATAAAGAAATACATGATTACAAAAAGAAATGTCTTGAATTTGATGAATGGAATAATTATATATCCTGTAATACTTAAATAGATCCAAGAGTAGAAAAAGATTTGAATACAATTATTTATCAATTAAGTAGTAATAATGATGATATTTCATTGAATTACAAATAAATTGAATACATTTCAAAAATAATTTTCATAATTCAAATAGCACATTAAGAAGACTTAAGTTAATCAATATTAAATAAATAGGACCATTATTTTAGATATATTGAAAAATTAAAATCAATTTAAAGTACTAAAATATATGAAATCATATAACACTTTTATATTCATTACGAGAATTACTTGGATGAATTGAATCAAATCTGTATTAATATATCCTCTATATATAAGTGAAACATTAATACTTTATGTTAGAATATAATCAAGAAACGTAATAAAGGATTTTATAAAAAATTGCCTAAAAGCCAGAGGATAGAGTTAAATATGAAATCTTTAAATATTCAGAATTTAGTAATTCATTTAAAGCAGCATTTTGGTATTGTCCCTTATCAAAGATTGGATATAGAATAAAACCAATTGATTTCTCTTAAATATCTAATCTTTAAATTGAAATTCCAAGATAATTGGCAGGGCAAAGTTTAATTTATTATATTACATGGTATAATCATGATCCGTTTATACAATATAAATAATATACACAATATTTACCAATTGGTGGAATATTTTAAAATAGTTGTGTTAATTTACCAAAATTATCAAAGAAAACTAATGGTTGGATACTCAAACCTACATTTACTGATTCATAATTATAACCTTTAAAACTGGCTTAAGGATTCTAATCATATAGTTGTTTCTTTTAAATATCCAATTAATACTACTTACAAGATGCTAGTAAATTGTTTATAGTTACATTTTAAAATGGTCATTGGACTCAAGAAGGAATAGAAGATTTAAAAGTGAATATTGATACTCGATCTGTTTCGTTTTCATTAAAAAATCAATTTCCTTTTATGTTAGCCACATTGAAATTTGCGGATTTTCCATTTCAAACCTGGAAATTAACTTCTCTGTCTCCTGATAAAGTATATCTAAATATCATAAGTAAAAATCCAAATATGATTTATTTATAGCCTAAAGAAATATTAATATTGGAATTGAATTAGATAGCAAATTATCAAAATTAGTAAAACCTACAAGCCTTGCTTAATAGAATTTTTAATAGCCAATGCCAATCATAGAATTATTATTAAAATTAAGAAATGTTGGAATCAATTTAATAGCCCAAGAAGAGGATGCAATTTGTTTATAAACTGTGTTTAAAAGATCTGAAGTTGAGAATCAAGTATTATTAAATTTAATGTAAACACTAAGAGGTATATCTATATATAGAAGTTATAGTTTACTCTTTTAAATAATCAAAATGGAATTAAAAATGTGGATCAGATTAAATCATTATTCAGTTTATTGAGAATCCTACTTTTAATTCAGATTTTGAAGGAGATGATGAATTTTAATGGAGAAATTTAGAATTCCAATTGAATAAAGTAGCCCTTTTAGAAAGTAATGATAAGAGTGACAAGCTTTCAACTAAATGGTCTAAAAACACTGTTAGTCATGCTAATTTATTAATTTTAATTTAACAACATTAAATCACTCCACCAGAATTATAATTTTATATAGAAGAAATTTAGAATGTTGAATTAAGATCAAACCTGAGAACCATGTTGAAAGTTATGAGACTATTAGCAATTAATTGACATTATATATAACATAACATATTTTTAAATTAAAGGATTTTGTATGATTATATAAAGAAAAATAATAAATATGAATCTAAATTAAATACTCACATTCTTATTTTATAAGTGCCAATCTTTTATATTTATATATTTTGAATATATAAAATTGAGAAATTCATTTCTAAAAAATTGTAATTAAGTACGTTACTGAACATCAAAATATATAAACTTTTATAATAGCATAGTTTATAAGAAATAAGAAAGGTGGAATGGATGATTATCTATAAGATTAAATTTATAAATAATAATCAACTGCTTAAAACATTAAATATAAGTCTATAGTTTATTATTAGTTTTCTGGTCTGATTGTAAATGCAATAAGTGATATCTTAATTGACTTAAGTAGAAGATTAAGAAACAAATAATAAGAATTCTAGAATTTTCATAAGAACAACAAGCATTTTTTAGGAAAATTAACATACACAATATAAAATATAAAAAGAATAATCATTGATCTCTAGATATAATTTTAAATATTTGTTTTTTTATTCTATATTAGTTACTAAATTCTATTTATTATTTGATAACATTTTCTCTATGAATGTATTAGTTATATTGTTTCCATTTTTGTAATATATTCTTGCAAAATTTAACTAAATGTACTTGCATCATTCTATCATTCATATCTCTTTTTTTTATTTTATAATTATGATATAATTGTAATTGTGAAAATAACTATCTCTATAATGATTTACGTTTAAATAATTGTGCAAATTCTTAGGAGTATCTTTTATATTTTTGCTTTTATGTATAATTTTATAAATAATAGAATAGCTATTTCATTTTCTTTTCATTCAGACACCTTTATATATCATTATACTTCTAAATCAAATTTTTAGTATCTCTAAGAGTCTATATTACTAATTTCAATTGATTATCTTTTCTAATTGCCTGCAAATATCGTTTACTTTATTGCCGTGCCTTATATTTTAGTAAAGTATTGAAAGATTTTTGCATAAGCAATTTCCATCTTCCATAAAAGGCCAATTTATTTTATCTCCTATAAATCATATGCTTTTCTGTTTTATTATTTAAGTAAGTAAGTACATCACACAAAAGTGTTAAGTTTCGTCTTTTGATAAATTCTTTAACTTACTTTCTCTAATTAATCTTATATTACACATATTAAAACCAATATTAAAAAATAACTAAGATCCTTTATTTTTATTTATTTATTGTGAATTGTTCTAAGTAGTATTCTGTTTAATGTAGTTTGAACTTCATAATGGCTAAATACTTTTAATACAATTTCAATTTTTATCTATGAATTAATTCTTGATATGATACTAAATCATTTTGTGTTCGTTAAATAAACTTACACCATTAACGAAAATATGATTTTTTTGTGTTTTTAACATATAATTATTAAGCATCATATTTATAAATTTACTTCTGTTGTAAATTTTAAATAACAGAATTCCAGGCTTTTATTAATGTAGTTTTAATTCTTTTCTCTCTTTTAGTTTTGAATCTGAATAGCATAACCTATCTAATTTGAATCTAATCAATATATGTATGCCATTGCATAAATAGCAATTTCAACAATTTGATTCTCTTTGACTCTATGAAACTTGCCACTTAATAAATATCATATGTCTTAACAGTTTGAAGTCTCCAAGCTTAAAATATTTTTTATAACCATTCCCTTTATTATTCAACATATTGAATAATTTCTGATGTTTTAAGAGAGTCTATTAGTTCATTTAGTTAGGATTCAGCTTCACTATCAATGGAGTTCTCCTTCAATTTGCATGCTTGTTGATAGAGATCTTTCTTAATGGAATTAGAGAGAGATTTTGAATTCGAATTCATTAAATGGATTAATATTATTAAGAAAAAAAAAGGATGGGAAGTAATTGTGCAACCTGTTAAAATTGTTAGAAAAAGGAAGAAGTCTTGATTAGTGAGATATAACAATAATCGAATCCACATATGAATTAGTATTCTTAGTAACCAAATGAAGAGGAAGAGGAGGATCGTATATTGATCTAACAATATTTTAGATCTTGAAGAAAAGAACCATGAGGCTTCAAGCAAGGTCGTTTAGTAATATTTAAATTTGGATGCTCCTTAAAAGAATGATGCTATTGTATATGCAGAACCAACAAGAGTCTAACAAGTAGAAACTCCATAAGTTCAAGTGATTATGACTAATGGTATTTATGAAAAAGATTGTTAAATAAGAATCAAATGCTGATAGTAAGAAGAGAAAGAATGAGATGATGATAAGAAATTAGGAAGATCGAAATGATACATAAATTAATAAGTCTGAAACTACAGTTAGAGAAAAGAGACCTCGTCATTAATTTAAAGTAGAAAGTGTTGAAATATATTAATTTTATAGAGCGGAGCATATTATGAAGGAGAATGGGTTGGTTAGAATAGAGATGGATATGGAGTTCAAATTTGGAGTGATGGTGCAAAATATGAGGGAGAGTGGAAAAATAATAGAGCTAATGGAAAAGGGAAATTCTGGCATATAGATGGAGATTTTTTTGAAGGAGATTGGAAAGATGATAAAGCATGTGGGAAAGGTGTTTATATACATACAAATGGAGCAAAGTATGAAGGAGATTGGATGGATGATTTGTAGCATGGAATAGGAGTTGAAACTTGGGCTGATCAAGCAAGATTTGAAGGAATATATTAACATGGTAAGAAAGAAGGATTTGGTAAGTATTACTGGGGAGATGGATCAATATATGTTGGAAATTGGAGTGAAAATAAGTTATGTGGTTATGGTGTGTATACTTGGCCTGATGGGAGGGTAATGACAATTAATTAATTTAGAAATATGAAGGATAATGGGCTAATAATTAAATGAGTGGACGTGGAATATATTATTGGAAGGATGGAAGAAAATACGAGGGATAGTATATTAATGATAAGAAACATGGTTATGGTATTTATACATGGCCAGATGGAAGGGTATGAGTATTCATTTAGTTTTTTATTAGAAATATGAAGGATATTGGTCTAATGGGAAATAATAAGGAAAAGGTAGATATATACTACCTAATGGAAAGAGTTAGTTAGGAATGTGGGATAATGGTAAAAGGATCAGATGGTTGGATCAAGGTGAATAAAGTATTGATTTGAAACCTAAGGATTGGAATTCCTATGTTTAACCATCTTTGGGAGAAACCTAATTGTGATTATTTTTACTAATTAAGTAATTTAGGAAATATGTATTAAAATTCATTGTAATGTTTCTTCTAAACTTGAAAATCCTAATTGTTCATGAAATTAGGAAGCATATATTATGATTTATTCTACAAATAAATGATCTGAATGTTTTGATCTATCAAAGACGTCTGAGCATTCTGAAAGTTGAGTTATAAATTAAGCAATTTAGTCTTAATCTAATTTAAGTAGATGAGATTAAAAGTGTTTTAGTAAAGCAAGAGATAATGAAATGATTGCCAAAATATTGTTGGCAATCATGAAATCAAAAAAATAGAGTACTACTTCAAAAGGGAATGTTTAAAGAAATAATGAAAATATCCATTTCCATATGTAACAATATTGAGTAATATCTTATGCTTCAAAATGTTGATACAGTAATGGCATTTGACTTTTGAAATGTTTATGGAATATGTTTAATAATTTTGTAACAAATTCAAATTGATTCCCTTAATCTAATAACTAAATTACTTTATACTCTATGAATCATTCGTTTGATATAATTATAGAAATTTGAATTACGGATTGATATTCAAATAATTTAACATCCAAAAGGCCTCTTCTTCATCCATTCCACTTACTAATAATAAGAAACCAGCCACTTGATTCATGCCTGTCACATAATCATTATTTTAAACAGCTATAGCTTTGAGTACATTTTATAATGCTTATGATTTTTTATTAAATTCTAGATGACCTGGTAAAGTTCTGGGTAGATCTTTCTCAATATCACTATCAAATTAATTTTGTGAACTCTTTAACAAGACTTCATAATACCCTGATTCAAATATGTTTTCAACGAATAAGGATACTTTCCATAGAGGCCATCTATTGGAAGAGAGTGCTCCATTCATAAGACACTTTCTAAATCTTATTGGATCACTTTATTTGAATTTAAAAGCAGTAGTAAAGTCTTTGATTTCAAATTGATTCCATTAATGTTACAAATACTTTAATTAGGGATTACTATTTTCAATGGCTTCCTAAAACTTGATTCCTACTAGATTGTTATACTTAGATCTAATTTAAATTTGATTAGTCTTTCCAATTTAGCATCCCATATATGTATATATCAATAATAAAAATAATAAATAATAATATTCAATAAATCACAATTGGTCGTCCATTATGGAGGTATGTTTTAGATTCAATATTATGTGTATTTTACATATCTATTTTTACAATATTCTTATGTTATATTTTGATTGTTTAAGGATTAGTAATATTTTACACTTCTTGAGATAATTAAAATAAGTTTAGTATTAGATACAACTAATAATTAAATTCATAATTACTCTCACAATTAAACTTATTATTACTAAAATGGAGATCATTTTTTAAATTGAGATTTCATAAGGTATAACAATCTCATTCGAATCATTGCCTAACCATTTTATACCAATACAAAAGATCCATACAATATCCAAAAAACAACTCATTCCAAACAAAATACCTAATGTCTTAATACGATTCTCATTTAAAGCATTAAATTCCCAAAGAATATAAAAGTCTATAACAAGTAGTAACTAATAATAAGTAACACTCAAATTACATCAAAAAATTAAGCCTTGTAAAATAATATCAATAAAGTAAGACAAGCTATGAAACAAACTAATATTAGAATTAATTTAAATTTGCTATTTTTATCTAAAAGAGGATCAGAAAAGGGCTTAACAATTTTGGTTGGATCTGCTTATTAATATGAAATTGGAATCATAGATGCAGGGTCTTAAGTGATAGGTTTCTAATATCCTTTTGTATTGAGTTATCTCCACTTGACAAATGGTTCATAAAGAATAAAGAGATCTCTTTCATATTATAGTAATTCTTATTCTTAAGAATACACTTATTATTAGTAAGAGTTTAGTACATCTCTAAGATATTTGACCTTAGAATAGACCCATTAGATTTGAATATTCAATTGTGAACCACTTCTATTCCCATTAATATCATATAAATCTAACCAAATATCATGCAATTACTAATTCTTTAAATTGAAAGCATTGTTAGATAAATTTAAATCAACTCTTGCAATTACTATATTAGTTGTATATTTATCAAAATCACAAACTGTTAATTTTAAATCTTCTTTTCCAGTTTAAACAGGGAAATAAAACTTTTAGGTTTCTTTCCAAATAGGATTAGGACTTTTATTAATAGTTGTTTGTTTTTCAAATTTATCAAATTGTAAAGTAACAAATGGATCTAATTATTTACCATCTGCCTTGAGATTTGCAGCTTGAATCACAATAACACATAATTGACTGCCTTCCATTACACCAAAATTATTCAATTTTTCATTTGACTAACAATAATCTAAATTAGATTCTGTTTCTCTTTTCTGTTAATAGTTTAATTCTAAAGAAGTTCTGCAATTGTTTATTTTACTTTTCAAACTGTCTTCAGCTTTCAAAAGTATTTGAATAAATTCATTTACTGTTACTTTACCATCATGATTAATATCTAAATTAGACCACAATTCTTCAGCAATCTCACGATCAAATTGTTTTCCTATCTAATCAAACACAGTAATGAAACAAGTTATACCTTAGAATCTAAAACTTAAAACATCTCATTCTTATCTAATCTACCATCATCATTGAGATCTAGTTCATTAAATTCAAATTTTAATGATTCATACTTTTATTACAAAGTTGCCATTATTTTTTTATTTTTTACAATAATTTATATTTCATAATAAAGTTTAATATCATTTTCTCCATTAAGATATTGTTGTTGTTCTCTTTTTTGGTGTCTACTTCTTAGAAATTGGTGTTGTGCTTGTTTATTATGGTTATGGTTATAATCTAATATTTTAAGGTGAAGCTGGCATACTAGTTTACATAGAAGATGAAGTTTTTCTTAAATATTATCCCATAAGAGACTTTAATTCTTCTTTTAAATTAATGTTTTCCTCATTTAATTCTTCAATCTTGACACTTGATGAAAATTTGACTTTCTGACTCTCAAATTCTAGATCTTCCAATTATAAAGAGAATTCTTAAGTTTATTAACTTTGCATCTATAATTATCCAGTCAATGTTTTAACAGATGATTCTAATGCTCCTATTTATTTAAGTAATTATGAATCATGCTCTTATAATTATGTTAATCTTTGATTTTATTCATTCTTTTAAAAAAGTGTTTCTTGTAATTGAGTTTATAAATTCTTAATTTATGTTTCGTAGGACTCAATTCTCTTTTAATATTACATCAATTTCATATTGAATTAATCCTACTATCTTAAAATCTCAGTAGATGGTCTATTATTTTATACATTCAAATCATTTAAAACATGCATAATGGTACCATTCATTTTTTATATATTACAATTACGCTCTTCTGTCTCTTTTAATTTTAATTCCAACAATTGATTTTTTTGCATTAGATGAGCATTTTCAGTTAATGCAGTAGTCAATTACCTAATGTTAAATATAAATTAATATACTTTTTTAGATCACCTATTTCAGCAACGTTCATTTTAATAATAATTTAATATTATGGAATTGGAAACAAAAGTAGATAAAATTTAATGTAAAAGAAAAATAAACTATTATAACCATAAAATATGTAATCAATCAAATGATCCATAGAATAAATAATTAACCTTCATTCTGTATATAAGATCTATTAATTAATTATGTTTATAATTCATTATTGATTTAATTTTATAATACAATTCACTATTATTCTAAATTAAATAGAATTATAGTATCCCTATTCTATCTTTTAAGACATGTTAAAGATATAAACTTTATTTTTTTATTAAAAAAATAACAATAAAATCATAAAAATGATTTTAGATTAATCAATAAAAATATACTAATTAATATATTAAATGTTTAGAGATTAATATTTTGAATTTAAGCAAATGAAATTAAGTTGAAAACAGTAATTTTAATTAAGAAATACAAAACAGTTTAATTATATTTTTTAATAGTAATAATATGTTTATTTGTTGTATTCTCAGAATCCTTTGGCACTCATAGCCCTTCTAATGTTCTATTTAAAACATGTTATAGATGGGGTGGGTCTTGTTAATGAGCCTAAATTATTAGGCTTGAATTGTTCTTTTCCTTTAGGCCATTCTTTTCTTTTAGATGGTTTTAGAGGATCTGGTTTATAAGTAACTTATTCAAATTCTCCTTCAAAACCTTTTTTACCTGGATTAGAAGGTTTGAAATTTTATTCATGTTTCATTACATGCATATCATGAGTCTTTTCTTTGTTTTGAGGAGGCGGTTTTCCATCAAATCCAAATACTTATTTATCTTTATTAAAATTCTCTCCTCCTGCTATAGTAGTCCTAAATGCTATTTCTTTTTCCTTTCTTTTTGCTTCCATTTATAATTTCTAAGATAGAAATAATATTGATACCAATTGATATTAGTGAAATCTATCGAATTCATCTTTATAATGTGGGTATCCCTTTGATAAATCCTTATTGGCAGGATTTGTTGTAATATTACGAGGAGCAGACCATACTCTACCATCAGCAGTTTTATAGTTTCTTGTCTTTTTCATATCAAATTCTTTCATGTGAGGCCAAGGTCCTGTAAGCAACTCTTTATATCCAGATGCAGGTTTAAATGGCTAATCTTTAAATAAAATCTTCTTTGTCTTTTCCAATTCATATTACAAGTATTTTCTTTAAGGATCAGTATAAGGATCACCAATTGAATTGAAAGAAACCTAGCTAAAATAAGAGCTCTTAATCCTTCCACTTTTGGGGGCTCCAATTTTAACATTAGTTAATTCAGTGATAGGTTTCCCATTCTCCCCTCTAGGAGCTATAAAAACAATCTAATATAAAATATACGTCTCTTTTTGAAATCATAACTATCATCTCCTAAACCAAGTGGGATTGGAGAAGAAAATAAAGCAAATCTTTATTTCTTAGCTTACAATTCTGAATCTTGTAAAATTTCTTTTTTTAGTTTAGCTAATTCATCACTCATTTTAAAAATAAAAAAATTATAAACAAAAAGAAATCTCATCTATAAAAATAGATACCTTATATATTAAATAATAAATTGATTAAATTAATATCAAAGTATAAACCAAAGAAGTTAAGATCAAATATCTTATGTGATTCTTTATTTATTATAAGTATGACCATATTTAAGTATTTATTGTTTTCACAAAACTAGAGATATTATAAATATTATTTTAATCAAATTTTAACAATCAGCTTTTTGATAAATTTAGGAATTATTTTTAATTATATGTCATCAATATGATGTTTCTATTGTGAGACATAGATTGAATTTCTGAGAAAATAATAATGTTTTTACTATGACAATCTTGATTTATAATGATGTGATTGCTTCTGTGAAATTATAATATTTGATTAAGAAACTCGAAAACCATAAAGAAATTATATAACATTAAGTAATAGAAGATTCTGTAGTTGAGAAGCTTGATTCAGAAATTTAAGACTGAAATTATTATGCATATCTTATTTATTTATGTGATTATTCTCATAATTATGTTACTGTGTTTGGGACTGTCCTTTGGTACAATAGCACTTGCTTAGAATAAAAATCAGGCACTGCTTAATATTCCACTTTTTGCTATTTACTCATTTCTTAAATTGTACTTTTTTATATAGATATGGGAATGTTATGCCATTGAAAGTGTTTAAGTAAATCAAAAGACTTCCTCCCACTAGCAATCCTAAGTAGGCTTGGATTCCAACTCTTGCTCCATAGTATACAGGATTTAATCTAAATTTCAATGAAGAAGGGAAATTTTTGCTCATTAATTCAAACTTGCTATTATCCATTGCCATTTTTATAAATAAATAATAATATTCAATATAGTATAGTACATTTCTTATTTTATTTTTATTTTATTTTCTCATTGTTCATGGTGTTGACTATTTAATATTTATCAATAAAGTTTGACTCTCTTAAATATATTTGTATTCTTAATTTTGAATGAATGGAATTATTATAGACACCATTCAACATCATAAATATACAAAGACATAATTAGTTTAATAGGTTATAATCATTTATTAAATAAATAACTGAATTTCGATTTTGAATGAGTGAAATCAACGAGTCCCTAATAGAAGCACCTCTAAAAGCCTTACTTGAAGAAGTAAGAGATTATAATAACAGAAAGGTGTTGTTCTGCTTAGAAAGCTATTTGGAGGGCTAGAGTGACTTAAAGTTAATTGAAAATCAATTAAAAGATTACGATACATTACCTGGACTAGTTAAAATAATTGGGACTGTATTCAAGACTTTGATGAAGAAAGTCGAGAAAAAGATGACACTTCTTAAACTTAATCTAAATGATAATAGTTCTCATCAAAGTTATCATGCAGAAGAGGAGTATGAAAAGTTGGAACAAATTATATAAAAATATGAAGCAGAGATCAGATAACATATTAGTGTAACATGAGTTTGATTAGTTCTTTTAGATTGAATAATAGCTTAAACTTTATAACGATAGTTTGTTGTAGAAGATAGAAGATCTGGAAAAGTCCCATAAAGAAACAATAGAATAATTAAATAAAAAGATTTATGTATGTGATTTTAATTTAAAATTTAGGTCTTAAAAAAGGATCTAGGAAGGTCTACAGAGAGTTATCGATAATTAATAAAGGAGAAGGAATAATTACGAGAGTCAGCAGATCATCAACATATAGTACATACAGATAGTGAAGTAAATGGAAGGATGAAAGATAAAAAGTAATTTTAGCTAAATTTATTAGTTTTGTCTTTCAGATCACAGATTGAAAAGGGCTGATTATAGTAGTGAATATCCAGCCTCGATTGCTAATCTATATCCTTAAAATTCTATGAGACATTCTACACCTTTGAAATCATAATCTCAACATCATAAATGTGGGAAGTTTAATAACTAAATTCAACGTCGTAGCTCACAAGATTAGGATTTATTTACAAAATATAACTAATTACTTAAATAACATGCTTAATCTATTACTTAAAGATCTTAGATAATTCAAGCAAGTCAATATTTACTCAAAGGAGGATTTACAAATAATCAAAAGAATACAAGAAATACTTTGAATGTAATATCTGATATTTGTAATGCTTAATAATAAAAGTCTTCTTAAAGAAATAAAAGTTAGGGAAATAGTTCAAAATCAGGAGGTACTAGTTCTCAAAACCATTTAATTTCCAACCATAAATCAGGACCTCATAAAATGATATCAGATACATCTAAAATCAATGAAGCAATTTAAAGATTACTAAAACTTAAATGATTGTTATTTGATAAATTATTATTATTGTAGTTATATAAATATAATAAATATATCAATTATTGTCTTCAGATGAATAATCATCAAATTGAATGATATCATTGAATTCTGATGGAATCAAACTATCTACTAACTTGTTTATATATAACTATCTTGTATCACTATCAATGATTTTATATGAAATCCATATACTTTATCGTTTATCATCATTACTCAAAGCCTATTATGAAAATGAATAATTTACTTATTCTAATTTTTTAATGATACTTTGGAAATATTCAATTTCATCTTCTGCAGCATATTAAATCCTATTAATCAATCTTTCTTTAACATAATTCCAATTTTTATGTAAATCCTCTATACTTTTAATTGGATCTTCTTCAATAACACTATTTGCAAAGTTCTAAAAGAAAGTAAATACTATAATATAAGTACTGTGAATTTCTCTTCAGAAAATAAATTATGTTCAATTGAAAATGTAATGAATCTATCAAATGACATTGCTCTTTCTCCTTCATTATTGGATATCAAATCACATCTGGAAATGAATTATCTTTCCATAATTATCTCAGGGATTGAATTACCTTAACAAGATTCAAAATAATAATATAATTTCTTGAATTCTTAATACTCCATCATATTATCTAAATCCATATCAGCAGAATTGAAAACTTCTTAATAATGAGTCAAGTGCATCTTCTTAACAATCTAATAACCTAAAAGATAAGAGACAACTATTTACCAGTTAAAATTCTATTGATGTAATAATCATAATCAATATAAGGTTTCAAATTTCTCTCTATGTAATTCATTTTGATATCTGAGATAATGTTATTTCTATATTCTTATGGTATTTAAGAATGTATTTGATCAAGAATTTGAATAGCTTTATCGACCATAATAAATTATCCCTTGTTTTAATTAAATATATACTTTATCTGTGTCTAATGTTTGATTCTCATCATCCAATTACTTTAAAGTTTTAATATAAATCTCAAGATCATCTACTGACAATGAACTATAAAGTTAAAGGAATCTGCCAAATAAATTAATTCTTATATTATCTCTGTGTACAAAAATTGATTCATAAAAACTAATTAACTTTTATTCTGCTATATTTTTAAATCCATAAGTATTAAAAAAGTATTCATAACAAATAAAGTGTAAAGATGTTTTATTTTAACTTTATTTTAACTTTTCTCCATAAAATTAAGATATGAATTTTAAGATTGCACCCTTTTTCATTTTTGAAGTAATCTCTTTTTAATTTGTAACAAATTTTGTAGCCAATTATTTAATTATATTGTTTTTTAACATATTTAGACCAGGACTGTCAATAGATTATTTATTTTAGAATTCTTTTTAAATATTAAGAGATATTACTTGGTACTTATGAAAAATATGATTTCTTAGATAATCCAATCTTTCTTTTCCTTTATTTAATCTCTTCTAATTTTAGATTATACTCTGAATCATCACTATCAGAATCACTAGAAGAGAAGTTCTAATTGATAAAGTTTGTTATGGTTTCTTAAAAGAATTGGACCTATTCATTTTGCTATGGCATAACAGATCCTTTCTTTTATATTTTTGATCCTTTCTTAGCTCCTTAATTTGAAGGTATTTACTATTAAGTAATATTATAGAATATTTTACAATTTTTTAGTTGGGCTTTGATTTTGATTAATTGGATGCCTTACTTCTGGGTGTCTATATAATATCAGTAGCTTCCTATTATTATTTTCTATTTGAAATACCTCTTCACTTTACTAGTGACTAAGTTGTGATGAAAATTTTTATGATGTAAATTAATTATCATCAGGTTGAATTACAGAGATGTTATATTGAGAAGTAAATGATTTTTCTTATTATACTGAAGGTAATTCCAATGTATTTTAAGATTAAGCATGTCGATATTACATTACTTATTATTATTATGGTTATTAAACTAAATTCTTTTTACTTGATTATTTCTTTATTGATGTTTTTTCAGGAATAGGCAATAATTCCTCTTTTTTTTCCAATTAAATCTATTATTCACTTTAAAGAGGTTAAATAGAAATTAAAGGTTAACTTGTTGGTTATGAAATTAATGTTCCTAATGGAGAAATTGTTTATATTCTTGATTTTTAACTACTTGAAATTGGACCAAGTGTACTTTATCTTTTATCTTAAATTCTTTTTTTCATGATTTCAGCAAATTTATGAGTCTAGGTAAGTTAAACAACAAGAGTTTATGATTTTTCAACCATATTAGTTTTAATAGACTTTAATTTTTAATATTTTTTTTCAATTTTCTCATTAATCTATAAATTATACTTAAAATATATACCTTTTCATAAATTTCTAATTGAGCTTCCAACTCTCCCATTTCTTAATTAGCAAGTTCATTTGCTTTCTCTAATTCTGTTAGTTTTTTTTACTTAATAAATTAATAAATACTAAATACATATTATTATAATTATTCTTCCTTTCTATTATTTTCATCTTTAAATGTACTATTAACTAATATTAAATTAGTTCTAGCTTCTTTTTATTTACTTAGATTTTCTTTCATTTAATTTTAAAAATCATCTAAATAATCATATAACTCTTTAAATTTAGGTTATTATCCCTTTTCTATTTAATTTAATATTTATTAATATTATTCTGTAGCTAATTTAATTGTTTCATGCAATTACAAGAGATGTTCTTCTTCCATTTTAATAGATTCCAAAAGTTCATCTGTAAATTCTGTTTAAGTCATTTTAGTTGATTTATTTAAGTAAGATATTTCAGTTTGAATAATTTATTATCTTCTATCTCTTAATTCAAATCTATAAATTATTTAAATATTAATATATACTTAGGAATTTAAATGGATAGACTTTTCTTTTCAATTGTTTAGATCTCTACTTCTTTTCTTAATTATAATATTTAATTTAAATCTTCTGTATCTGTAGCTTTCTCTTCTAATAATATTTCAATATTGCTAAATGAAGCACTATCATTTAATATTTTTTTCATTTTCTCTTATTATGTTGGTTATTTTTCTGTATTTTAAAAACTCTTTCTTTACATTGGCTTAATAACAGGTAATTTATATTATGGTATTTAATGAATAACTAATTATTTCTATGTACCTGCCCTTATCATCTTCTTCTTTGCTACTCCCTAATCATACTCTATTTTTGGTTAATATTAGTTTGACATTTAAAATTATTCATATTAAAGCTATACATTCCTTTAATATTCATGTAAATCCTCAGTAATCTTCTCTATTTAATCAGAATATTATTTATTTTCTGTTTTCAAATCTTAGTTTTCTACCTTCAATGTCTTTATTTAGGAATTTAAATATCTATTATTTTTTTTTAAATATTTTGTATTTCCTTTTAAATTCAACAATCTTTCCATAATTTAATCCATATCCAATTTCTAATTCTTTAATATCATCAAATATTTATCTATCTCACTTTAATAAGCTTAATGAGTTTTCATTACTTCTTATAAATGATCTTTCTCTAATGTATTATTTTATTCAAGTACTGACTAATATACAGATTAATTTATTTCTATATATTGATTCCAAATCTTTTCCAAAAGTACACTATTATATATATATATATTCTACCTCTTCTCAATACAATCAAATGATATTTATCTAATCAATTCCTTTAAACAAAGAGTAAATATTTATTATAGATCCTCATACATATTTGCTGATTAACCTTAATTCTTTTCTACTGCCTACTCAAGCATTAGATCAGTCCATTCTGCAAGCATTTGAACATCATGTCTAATTATTAATTAAATTCTAATACTTAAGAGGTATGCCTCTATGAATCTTATCTTTTACCACTCTTTTTGTGAGATTACTGGAAAATTTAGATAATGGAATGACCTTATCTATTTGTTCTATTGGTAGAACAACCTTAGCTTAAGAGATCTCTATCTTTTCTATTAATAAATTGTACTTTTTGATAGATTCTATGGCAATTCCTCTAATTTTTTTGGGTATCTGTATGGATCCTAACTATTCAGTTAACCAAAAAAATCATTTTTATCCATTCTCTTTAATTTGTCGATTTAATCCAGCTGCCCATTTCTCAATATTGGAGACTAATAGTAGGTCTTAAATAATCAGTAAATTAGTACAGACTAAGAAATAGTTTTAGATTTTTCTAATCTTGAACTTAAAGAAGGTTAATTAATTTCAGTTTTGACTCTCTAATTTTAAGATTGATATTGGGAATATTGAGTATTGATCATAATAAGTCTTTCAGAATTTTAATTTGGATTCTTTTAAATGAATGCATTCTTGAATTAATGAAATTTAGTCTCTTCCATTTATAAATTAAATAAATTATATAAATGATAATATAGAAGTTAAAGGCTCATAAATATGTTTGATATATATCCATATCAACTTATATATAGAAATTGAGATCATATTCTCGATTTCTATTTAATAAAGTAAGATACTAAATAAAAGTTCAGATAAATACTTCTATGTTATTTAAGTAATCTAAAAATTCATTTTACTTTTAGAGATTATACAATTTTTGATTAATAATAACAAATTTGAATAATTTTTATTTAAATTATAATTGTTACATCATATCAATTATTTCCTAATCTCTTAATTTAATGAACCATACCAAACAATCTTATGGGAAGGATATTCTTTATATAAGGAAGTAATTTGTGGATATATTTATTTTTATTAATAATTTTCATTTTTAATTAACTAATTAAATAATCAATAAAGCTAATGATATTTATATATTTTTATTGAAGAAGTAAAAGGATGGAGTTTATTAGACCTTTTTTATTTTAGATTCATAGTACTTATATTTTACATCAAGTTATAAAAATTATATATATTATAATAATTTAGGCTTTCTTAAAATTTGAGTATAAACTAATTATCATACCTTTCAGAATTAATACAAATATCGAAATGTCATATTTAATTTTAATAATTTATATCATATATACCATTCATTTTAGTTCTAATAGAATGTTTATTGTCTTTATTCAACAGAATATAAATATTAAGGATGTATTTAATTTAGTTATAGGAATGTCTGAAAATAAATGAATAAAAAATATCAAATTTTGTGTTAATATAATTTAACATAAATAATTAATGTTATAATTGGTACCTCATTATCATGTTGAAATGATGAAAAATAACTTAAAAACAAATCAATACTAATTATATGATGCAATTGAGGGGTAACAATATGAAAATGCTCTTAATATTTTGAATGATCTAAATTCAAGATCTACTTGGATTAGTGGAATTTATTTAATAATGAATGGATATGAATTAGATTAAAACATCATAAATAAGTTTTTGAAAATAGTAGAAGAATCCGATGGAATTGAAATGAAAGAATATGAGTAATTAGCATTGACTTAGATTTGTTAATAAATAATGAATATTGAAATGATAATACTTTTACATAAGTATAATTTAGATGGTTGGATTTAATTATCTCCAAAGATTCATCTATATTTAAGGAAATCTATACATCCATAAGTACCTTAGATATTCATTGAATACTATATTAAATAAAATATAGAATTATTAGAACAACATGAATAATCTTTTAATGAAGACTTTGTATGGACTTTATATGATTTCAAAACATTTTATTAATTGATGCCTACAAACATTACCCATCCCTATTATAAGCTTATATAAATTTCTATTTATGTGAGGATGCTTGATTTTGAAAATGTGCCTTGTCCAATATCTTAATAAATTATTCCTATTGAATATTCAACAAAATTGGAAGACATTCTCAAGAAATTAGTACTTACCCCACACAAAGATTGCTTAGAATTGTACATATTTTGTTTGATTGAAAATGGGTTATTAAGAATAGTAATAAGAAATATGAAATATAATTTAACATAGGAATAATTAACTTAATTAAGAAAATAGTTTATATAAATATTACAAAAATCAGATTATATTGTAGATGTAGAAGTGTTTTAATTTTTAGATAAAATTTAATCATTTGATTAATCAATCAAAATAGAAGTATATAAAAAAAACACATCATTTTATGAAAATATTACTTCTCTGGATATATTTGAAGATGTTTCAGTAATTAATGGAATTATGCATAATTTCAATAGTATAGAGAATCAATAAGTATGAATAATATCTTTAAGTTAGAAAGTTATTTAATAGTTAGCATAATTTAATTCAATGTATACACTAAAGGCTATCTGGTTATTATATATAGATGGAGCAATTCCTAAATTAACAAATGATCATATTGAAGAATTCAAATTAAAAAATTTCAAATGTCTTAATATATTTGATCTAATTCAATATCAATATAATTTTGAACATTTAATAGAAGCTTTAAAAGTAACTGCTATTTGTATTTGGACTGATAGAGAAATCAAATAAGAGGAATTAGAGAATAAATAATTATTATCTTATCTTAAACGTTGTATAACAAGTGAAAATTGTTAATTATTATTTAAACTATTGTTTAGTATTTCTAATGGAGTTTTTGAAGATAATTATGATATTTAATAAATTTCAATCTAAGTACCCTATTTCTTAGAATTATTGACTATTTTACTATTTGAATAAAATGTTGAAGTAACTTAGAAATAATTTTATTTGTAATAATTATTATTGTTAACATAAAATCTTGAAAATGTGTTAATTATTATGAAAAGCTAATTAGTTGAAAGACTCATATTCTTCTTAAGAATTGAAAGTGTTTATTAAGAATTAATCATACAAACATTAATAAATTGTATTAAAGTGAGATTTTCTTTATAATATTTATAAGCAATTGCTTAATTTATGTCACCCTACTAATCTTTAATTATGATACCACATATTGATGAGAAATGTAAACTTATTTAATATAGGAAAATTGCTTCCATATTAGGTGTTCCTACATAATCTATAGAATGTGGATCATTTTAATAACAAAGTTATATTTAAGAATAAATTGCAAATAAAGATCTTTTCTTAAAAAATTCCACTCTCTTATTATATTGTTTAAATAAAGTTATCTCAATTTAAAATGATTAATATTATTATTTTACTGGACATGAAAGTGGTATAATAGTAAAGGGAAAGATGTAATTTGAAACCCAAAATAATGTTTTCTCAATTATCATCTAATTTAAAGGTTAATTAAAATAATCTACTCTTTTAAATTGGGGAAATTAAGATATCAATTTTTCTGTTGCAATAGTAGATCCTTAATTATTAATTATCATATACAAATAGTAAGATATTGAAAAAACAGCAAAATATTCTTTGAAATATTAAGAGAATTTTATTGTGATTAATTTCAATTAAAATAAAACTTTTTAAGTAAATATTAATGGAAATGATGTCTTGGCTAGATAAGCAGATTAATTTGATAATTTTTATATTCCAGTTTTAAATTTCTTTGCTGTTGGTGCAAAATTAAATGATTACTAATCTCTTAGTGATTCTTTTAGAGGAGAAATGAGACTTTTATACATTTTAGATTAAAATATAAATGCAGAGGATATGTATATCTTAGAAAAAAAATCTTAAAATAATTCAGTTTTATTTTCATAATTACTAAAAATGTAAATTAAAGGTAGAATTCTATTATATTTAAATACACAATCCTAAAAATAAGACATTTAATTTGATGGACTCTTACACTAGAATAATTAGGTTTTAATTGAAAATTGTTAATATTTAATGTTAAGGGGAAGAAGATAAAAACAAACTACAATATCAAAATTGATGGGAAAATTATTTTAATAAAGAAAAAGTTTAAATTCATTGGATGTTTCTAATTAAAATTCTAATAATGTATTATTCTTAGAAAATACTACTTTACTTGATGTTATGAAATCATATGGAAATTTAGATATACTTTTTTTCCCATTACATATCTTAAATGATCCTCAATGTGTAATTAGTGTTTTATAATTACTTAATACAATAATTTAAAAATTTGGTGATGATAATTCAATATAAAACTATTTGAGATCTGATTCATAATATAAAGGCATTAAAGTTTTAGGGTATTTATTGACTGTTCATATGAAAACATAAGGATGCTCAATTTAATTATTGTAGTAAATACTAAATTTTTATAATTCTTTGTTATAATGTTAAATAATTTAAGTGTTAAAATAAGATTGCATGTGTATATATCATGAATTTGAATTTTGGTAATATTGTTAATATGATATACTGTTATATCTCTACTCTTATCTATTTGAATAGTTATAAAATAATGAAGAATTATTCACATATTTTAAAGATTAAGTACAGATCTTGTATTATATATTATAAGTCTAATTGATATCTTATGAAGAGAATAAAGGAGATCTATTAACATATAATTAAACTAGAAAGATGTTAATTAAATGTATTTTATACCTAATGTACAATCCATTTTTTTAAATGTAATTTAGTAATGATCAAATTTTACCTATTTAAATGATTATTAGAGATAAAAAGAATGCATCAAGTGAAAAATTATAAATTTTAAAAAATGAAATTGTTTTGATATTAAATCATTTCACTCTTAAAACAATTAATGATTTAGTAGTAATGTTAAGTTTTATAGTTAGAAAGCCATAAAATACTTTAATTTTAGAGTTATTAACAGATATCAGATAAGGTAATTAAACAACTTAAAAGGAATCATTATTAGATGTTATGTAAAGTCAATTTGCTTTAAAGATGGAGAATGAAGATACTATTTTATAGGTTATTTTTAAAATAATTTATGGTGTAATAATTGAAATGATCAATTAAAATACTTTAGATGATTAATTATTAGGTCCATTAATGGATATTTTAGTAAAAGTACAAGTTCATTAAATCAATTATGAATATAAATTATTAGAACTTTAACAAGCTAAGAATTCATAATAATAATAAAAGACTAAAGAATATAGTGCTATAAAATCATTATTTAATAAAATAAATTATATTTTATTTGAATTAAATAATAATATGATTTGTCGTTAACAAACATTTTAAGTTTTAATTAATGTATAAAATTTATATTTATTTAGATTAGTTATCAAGTTTGGTCTTAAGATAAGAGTTGAATTTAGAAAAAGAAGTATTAAACTTATTATTATTGCACTTTTCATTCTATAATATTGAAACAAAATAATTGATAATTGAATTTTTTCTTTAATCTTAAGAATATAAAGTGTTTATGAATTAATTATGTAATCATAAAGAACTTATGAATTTCATTAGAGAATTGATTAACATAGAGACTGGTTAAACTCTTATAAATTATATTGTATTACATCACATAGACAACATAGATTTTTCTGCTAAAAAAATACTTAAATTATTTAATATGATACAATAATAAAACAATTAATTTATGAAAGTCATATTAACAATATTATTACTCTAAAATAATACAAATAATAAATAAAATCCAAAATCAGAAATTGCACTGTTAGATTTATTTATGTTATTACCAACTGCATTAATATAAAATTAAGATATGATATTAAGTGATCCCGAATTATTTGTTAAAGTATTTTATGAATATGTCACTTATTTGGGAAAATAAGATATGTTATATTCATTTTATCTTGATTCTGAATTTATAGGATATTATGAATATGAACCAATGCCTTTTTTTACCTTTTTGTAAAATGAAGTATCGAAAAAATATATTTATCCAAATGGAGGTGTGATGGGAGTTGTTCTCTTTATTTTGTTTTATTCTTTGGAACTTTTGATTAAAAGTAAGGAAGCTAAGTAACTATTGGTTATTTGGAAGAAATTATTGTCTGAAAAATAAAAATCTGAATTTTAGCATAATTCTTAAACTTTAATAAATAATGATCAGATTCCTAATTTATAAATGAAAATAAAGAAAATTAAGATAAAATCATAAAAATCATCATTGGTGTAAAAATTTAAACAATCTGTATTAGGTGAATATCAATTAACACAATATGATAAATATTTTCAAGATATACATTTATATCATGTATTAAAATTCTAATTGTTATTTTAACAATATTCATACTCTGAAGAATTATATGATATTTTTACATCTATTAAGTTTAAATCTGATAATTTTTTAAATTTTCAATCTCTTTGGTCTATTATTGAATAAAATAACTTACCAAATTAAATTGAACAATTATCAACAAAGATTAATTTAGAATAATTATCAATTCATACATCAATTGAAGAAATAAACAATAGAGCACAATAGATTATTAATTAATTTAATTAATAAAGTTAATAAATATAATCTGCAATTTAAGTAAATGGAAAATTGAATAATGATGCTAAGAAATTCTTGGATCTTATTAGTAAAGTTAATTCACCATTAAAGTATTTAGAATTATTTAAAGAGTAGGATGGAATAATTTAAAGAACTTGTAGTTATCTTAAATTATATTCTTTTAGATAAGTTTAATTTGTTTAAGAATTAAGTATATTATTAAATATTTATTCATTACAAAATTAAAATGTTGATTAAATGGATATTTCTTCTATTAATATGAATAATTAATAATCAACATTATAATTACCTTAGAATTAATAATAATTATCTGATTTTCCAAAAATATCATAAAATTTATTTAATTAATATAGATAAGAATTTTTGTAAATTATTTAAAAGTTTGAAAATGAATTAATAATAAAATAACTTATAATTCAATTTAAAGTAAAATTACATTATAAATAAAATACTAATAAAAGAGGATTATGGTATTTTATGAATTATGGAGATGCACATTTGTATGAATAATTGAATCATGAAGATTTAGAAACATTTTTAGAATTATTAGGAAAAGAAAGATATTCAATAAATAGTTATGAAGATAGTATGAGAAGGAAAATGTTTTTGAAAGTGTTTGCTAAATAAAAAAAAACATATGAACATATACAATTAAATAAAACATCATAAAATATCTTTAGTGATATAAATAATGTTTAATAAATCATTCAATAGAAAGATAAAATTGTAAATAATGAAAATCAAAGATTTACTGCAGAATTAATAACATAAAGAGGTTTTTATAGAGGAAAAATAAGAATAACCAATGAATATTTTATGTTTGAGAATTTTGGCTTAGATATTCAATTTCAAGATGTTCAATATAAATTTTAAAAAGATAGTCTATTAAAAACTGAAAAACAAAAATTGATTCCATTGTCTTAGATTAAAGAAGTATTTCCAAGAAGTTATTTGGCTCAACCAGTAGCTATTGAATTATTTACAAATAATAATAAAACATATTTGTTTAATCTTTTTGGATAAAGATAAATAGTTATGAAAGTTTTATCATAGTATTGCAATGTAATAATGAATCCAATTGAATAACTTAAAAAGAGTGGTATAATTGAGAAATGGAGAAGGGGAGACATCACAAATTTCTAATATTTGATCGAAGTTAATAAGTATGGAGGGAGAACCTATAATGATTTAAATTAATATCCAATATTTCCATGGGTTATAGCAAATTATGTAGATTTTGATATTTAAAATAAAGATCACTTTAGAAAATTAGATATTCCTATTGGAGCTATCAATTAAAAGAGATTTGAGAATTTCTTAGAAAGATTTAAATAAGCAAATCCTGATGATATGAACATGTACTTTATTTATGGAACTCATTATTCTCATAGTGCAATTGTGATGAGCTTTTTAATGAGAATGGAACCATTTGCATCACTTCATTAAGAATTATAATCTGGAAGATTTGATAAAGCAGACAGATTATTTCATTCTTTAGAATAACAATGGCATTCTGTCACTAATTCAAGTAGTGATGTTAAAGAATTAATACCAGAGTTTTTCTACTTTAGTGAATTTTTAAAAAATAAGAACAAATTTGATTTAGGATAACTTTAATCAGGAACTATAGTTAGTGATGTTACATTACCTTAATTTATAAATACAAATAGTCCAGAAGAGATGATATTTTTGAATAGATTAGTTTTAGAAAGTGATAATGTTAGTTTCAATTTACATAATTGGATTGATTTAATCTTTGGATATAAAAGTGGATTGAATGCTTAAAAATATAATAATTTATATCATAGATTAACTTATAGCAATTATGTATAGTAATTATTAGAGAAAACAGATGATGAAGTATTAAAAGAATAATATATAACTTAAGTATATTATTATGGATAAACACCTTAATAATTATTTAAAAAAGATCATCCAATAAAATAATATTCAAAATTGAATGATTAAAATCCATTAATGTAACTTAAATAAATTACTTTGATGATTAACAAATAAAATATTGAAATAGATCAATTAATTTGTAATGATAAATATTTGATATTAATTACAAATGAATAAGAAATTCATGTATTTAATGTAGAACATAGAATAACAAGTCATAAAATACCAAAAGATTTTGGAAATTAAGAAATTAAATAATTAAAATTTAATCAAGATAATATATTCTTATTATTT
>JPFL01000292.1:0-74812 GCA_000733385.1 Paramecium biaurelia
TATTATAATGAATTAATGGATTTGTACTTATTACAATTACGATCTTTTAAAAAGATCAAAATCATTATTATCATCTTTTTTTTGAATGAATAATATAAAAAAGAAAATATGCAAGAAATGTAGTTGTTTATTATTAACTTAATGTAAAATATAAAGATTGATATACAAACAACTAAAAATATCAATAGTTATTATTAATTTAATTTAATTAAAAAATTATATTGTTTTAATAGAATAAGTTTAATATAGCTAGCTATTTGTACATGCAATTTATAACTTCCATTATAAATTGTAACTACAAACAGCTATAACTTCAACATTGATAATTAATTAAATGAAAAATAATATGATTATAAAAAAAATCAATAGAATATCTCGATTTATTATTTATTCAATGTAAAATCAAGAGGAAATACAAATTGCATAATAGACAAAGGTATTAAAACTTAATTTTGTATTTTTAGATGAATTTGCTTGGGCATAATTACAAACTGTAATTTAAATTTTGTTAAATCATGTAAATTTTTATTCTAAACTGTTAACCTATCTGTAAATTAGTAATAATCAATTTTAATTTAAAAAAATATTGAATAAAAGAAAAAAAAAAATAAGTCTAATTATGTTATTAATATACAAAATAAAAAATCAAAAATAGTTGCCCTCCTAAAAGATTTCGTCCAATCTATAATGCTAAATAAAAAAATAGATAAATTATATCAATGAATCTAATTCTTATTTTTTTATAATTGAATTCATAGAGGAGTAAAGTAAAATTCTTAGATAAATGAAAATTGGATCTAAAATAGCATAGCTTAAAGTGATAGTTCCTCCTATTAAGATTAACATATTGTAATTTAATTCTTGAATGCATTCATTTCTACATAATTTTATATATTTACTTTATATATTAAATTGATGACAAGTATGACAAAAAATGGATTATTATATATAAAATTATGATAAACACCCCACACCTTCCTTAAAATCTGTAAATTGCTTCAAATATCTTAAAGATCATTCTTAAAAAAAGTAGGGTTAAATAATTGATAATCAAAATAGAATACAAGGTTACATTTGTCATAACAAAAGTTTCAAAATAAGATAATGGAATTAGCACAGTTAAAAAAATCGAAAATTTAAGGAATCTGTAGCTTTTTCTAATAATTTGGTCCTAGCAGTAAAATAGGCAAATTATTTCATGAATAAACTAATGATAAATCTTTATTATTACTTTTATAGAGTCTTTAAAAATACTTAAATTACTTTGATAATAGTAAAATTTAATAATATTCTTTTTTTAAAGTTCTTTGGTGGGAAACATTTCTGTCATTAATGAAATCTCTAATTTGTACAATTCAAAATACATGAAAAGTGAAAAAACTACATAAATACCATGAAATAATAGAAAAGGTTAATTATATATACTACAATTGGAATCTATGTTTTCCGAAATTTAGGATATTTAGATGGACTTGTTTTTATTTTCGTCTTAATATTAATATCTTGTTAAAAATATAATCCCCATTGATTAACATTAACAAGAAACCTAAATAGATTTATTATTTATGGTTTCCTATATTAATAAGTTGCACAATTACAGTGATCCATTGTTTGAATACTAAACACATTAATAACTATAGGCAGGTAAATTAGTATCCTTGCAGTAAAAGTATTCAGTGAAATCAACTAGATAATTAGATTTCAATTCACCATAATTAGTATATTAGTTTTTGTAAAGATAGTTTTATAATTTTGTTTTTTTGTAAAATTGTTGATCAATTTCCAATTAAGATTAATTCAAAAATGTTTTTAATTCTTATAAATGTGTGGTAGAGATATTTAAATAATTGAAATATATATCCAACTATTCTTTTTGGACAAAGACTATGAAACTATCTGTTAGATCCTTTTCTAATCCGAGTTATTAATTAAAAACGTTTTTGGTTACTTTGCCTATTTGATATTGTAATTGCAAACCATTTAAAGTAAATTGTTAACTATTTACTTACACTTAAGTACTTGCGCTGCTAGCAATTTCATCAATTAAATTAATTAATTTTTCTGATAATATTATTATTTAGTCTTTATCATCATCAGTAGTAAAAGACATCTAAGATATCTTTTTAAACAAATCATCTATAAATAAAATTATAGCTACTAATGAGTTAGAAATTGATTCTTTAGATTGAAATAATAGTTCATTCATAAAAATATCATTTTATTAGATTTGATTTTCTAAGTTAGATCTTGCTGAGATAATTTATTTAGTAAATCTTTTTAATTTTGCAAATTCTTTTTCAAAAATGACTATGTCATTTGTGGAATATTTTAAAATTTTTGAATAATTAACTAAAAATGATTTTGTATTATTATCATAACAAGTTTCTTAATCAGTTTCACTTAATTATCTTCGAGACAAATTCAAATTATTGAAATCAATTATTAATCTCTTATATAATTTAATTGTTTGAAGAGCCAGTAGTTAATCAAATAAGTCTTCTGAATCTAAATGGTTCTTTGTATTTTCAAATAATTACTCAGACAATTAAACGCAATCAGACTGATCATAATGATTCATCATAACTTCTAAAAGCAAGATAATTTATTATTTATAAAGTAAATTGCTAAGTACAAAATCAGAACATTTAAATTTAAATTCAGTAACATTCAGATATGATTCGATATTTGTAATTGATCCTCTTGAATCCATAATTTAAATTAAAACAACTCCTTCGCTTTTAGGCAAATAAATTTCAAAAACACTAAATTTTTGAAAGCTATTAAGAATCAAAGAATAATCTGATAGTTATTGTTAAAATTCCTTATAGTCTTATTTATTCAAGAAAAATCTAAATTAGTAAGTAAATGGAGAATCTTCTTATAAATCACAATATGCCACAATTTTGGATGCTTGTAAAGCTTAAAGTCTTTGTGATCCTAACTTAATATAGCAAATAGGAGGCTAATTCAAATTTAATTATAGATCATATTAGCTAGGTATTATATCATTTGTAAATTAGGCTAGAAATTTTAAATTGAATTAATTTCCTTTACTGAACTATTAATAATGATCAAACAACCGAAAATGATATTAATAATGTTATGGTTCAAGTATCTTTATTAATTCAAAGTTGTATATAATGGCAATTTGATATTGTAACAAATAGAATCTATCTTCAAAAGAAATATTAAAATTAAATTACAATGTTTCATAATTATTGATTTATCTTATTGAATATCCTTTACTATGTTAAACATCAAGAATTTTAAAATCATTATCTAAAAATACTATGTTATATTTAAACTAATATTAATGTTATTATTTTGAAGCTATAACACTCCAACACCAAATACTATATGGTTTGACAGTTAATTTAGGAATGATTTGAATAGAATCTGTTTTATTTACTTTGAATATTTTATTATTCTAATATGTGCAAATATTATTCTGTGTTAAATCAGTACAACTAACTTCGATATTAATTTCAGGATCTTCATTCCATTGATACTAAGTATCAAGATCTTTGCATTAAATATTTATAATTGATTCTTTTCTATAATTTTGAATCTTACTTGTGTCAATAAATTAGCATAGTAAACCTCCTTGATTTATTTCAATAGTTAAATTTTAGGAAGATTTAAAATCGGTTTAAGATTCAAAAGTAACTATTTAAAATGTATATGCAGTATAAGGGGATAATGTGTATTTCTATATTTTCACTTCAAAATCATTATCACTAACTGTTTAAGAAACATTTACTCTTGATGATCTAGAATTGGAAGTATTTCTATAAATTTCATCAAGCTATACTTAGTATTAAGATTTATCATTCTAAATTTAGGGTGTGTCAGAACAAAATTTTTTCTAAATTTTAAATTGTAATGCAATTATTTCAAAAGTATAATATTATTTCTATGCTAGCCAAAGCACAGTTGGTAGTTGTCCAGAATGAGTTTAAACTTCAATTTGTTATTATCCCTTTTATTTGATAAAATTTTAAAATTCAACAATAAATGTTACATTTGATTGTTTTGGGAGAGTCTTCATTGGAATAATTAGATTTAGTTGCTATAAATTAGTTTGAAGCTCAACAAATTGTTACAAATCAGCATTTCCACTTTAACCTATAAGTAAATATGACCATGTTATGCTTATTATGCTTCTAAGGCCATCATGACTTATTGATTTAACCAAAATAATATTATCATCACATGGATTAAGTAAATATTGAGGTATATCATATTCTATTCTAGGAAATAATTGAGTGATAGGAGATTTAACTTAATTAAAAATAAATTGATTTAATTTTGTCGAGCAATCTTTATGGCCAATAGATTAATTGATAAATATAATTGAATCTCCTGGAAGTATTGTTGAATTATGACCTAATTTTAATATTAATTATTTGTCATCTTCCTAATCTAATTTACAATCTGGATTATTTCCTATCTATTTAATAGTTTCATCAGCAAGAAATTTTAGACAAATATTCTCTTAAAACTAAGATTAAAAATAATTTGGATTTAAAGAAAAATCAAATAGTACTTTGATCGAAAGTAAATCATCAGAAAATCTAATATCCAAGACAGCAACTTCACAATCTATAATATTAATATATTAATATACTTGAGCACCATGAAGTATCTATATGGCTAATAGAATCCAAAGGGCAATCACAAGTCTTTTCGTTTGATAACACTCTATTTCCATTACATGTTAAACAACTCTCTAGATTACAAGTTTTACAATATTGATTGCATTTAAGGCAGTTTATACTTTGATAATCATCATAAAATCCATCTTAACAATTACAAACTGGAGCATTATTACGATCTCCTCTACATTATAAGCATAGATATTAGTTTCCTTAGCATGTCAAACACTAAAAATCACATTCTCATTATAGTATTAATTTTGTTACTTATACAATCTGGTTATCCTGCTTCAAAATAACCTTCTTAGCAATCGCATTGTTTGTTGATTCTGTTGCCTTTGCAGCTTGTGCAATTTGATGGTAATTCTTTACATGTACGACATTGATTATCACAAGCTAAACAAATTTATATTATAATTACGTTAACAAGTTTATTATTCATTTTCATAATATCCAGCTTTGCAATTACAAGCTGGAACTCCCTCTCTCAAATTACCAAAACATATAAGACAATTTGAAGGTGATTAAATGCATGTCTTACATTGATAATTACATCTCTAACATTAGAATTATGATCCATCATCGTAATACCCATCTTTACAATCGCAATTTGAAGTAATAGTTAATCTATTTGATTTATTTGAAAGTGTGCAACTTATACATTTATCGGCTTTTTAAATACAACCAGAACATTTAATATGACACTCTAGGATTATATGAATGATAGATATATACTTTGGCACTCTTCATTCTCATCCTAATAAAAATTAGTTAAACAAGGACATTTATGAATTGCAGATTGATCAATTCTATTCGTATTGATATCACAACTTGTACAATAATCACTCTTTCCTTAACAGGTCAAACAAGATTTTGAACACTCTAAGAATATTATTAGATAATATTACAATCACAAATTAATTATCCATTATCAAAGTATCCAGATTTACATATACAGGAATTAATATTTAATATTCTGATTTATTCGTTCTCGTAACAAGACAAACATTATGATGAACTTGACTAACAAGTTTTACATAAATTATTGCATTTTTGACACATTTCAATTCCTACATCAAAGTATCCATCTAAACAGATACATTAATTAAGATTATAAAAAACTCTAAAATACACAGATTCACATGTTAAACATTTTATTGATTAATTTACACATGTTTTACAAGTCACATCGCATTCTATTATTAATAATATTATTACATTAACACATTTTTTAATTCGTTTCATAAAACCCATCTTTGCAAGGGCATTTAAATGTATCCTGATCATTATATCTAGTTATAGGTTCACACTCAATACATTAAAGTACGCTTTAACATTCTTTACATGTTATATTGCAGGCTATTGTCATAAAAATAAATTATTTACCATCACATAACTTAGTAGAAGTATTAAAATAATAACCAGATTTGCAAATACATTCATTTTAATTACTTAATTATAAATTAAATGAAGGATCACATGATAAACAAAATGTAGAAATACCTTAGCAAGTAAGACAAGTTTATTTGCATTAAATACATTAATTAGAGGAATCTTCAAAATATCCATCCTTACAAATACATTAATTTCCAGATTCAAATATTCTAAAATTGTCATCTGAACAAGTTAAACAATAATTTTCTTTATTGATACATGTTTTACATTTTTAATTACATATCAAACATTATTTAATAACTCCTGTTTCATATGTGCCTTCAATACATATACAAATATTATTTTATAATTATTTCATTAAACCACAAGATGTGCAATTAGTCACAGAGGTTAAGCATGTTTTACAGGAAATATCACAGTTTTAACAAACTCCATTAATTTCAGTTGTGCCAATTTAACATTAGCATTTGTGAGTTAGATTATTTAAAGTTCTCAATTATGATAAATCACATTCAGTACAAGTAGTTGAATTAGTAATACAATTAACACAACTCTAATCACATTTAAAACATTTTTATTATCCAGCATCATAATAATTCGAATCACAATCACATTAATTTCCATTTAAATGTCTTGTAATTGGACATGATATACAAATATTTGATTAACTCTAACAAGTTGCACATTAAATTGAACATTTCTTACAATTAGCTGATATTCCATCATCATAATAACCTATAATGCATTAACAAGTTCCTCCATTATAAATTCTATAAGAAACATTCTAATCTATACATGTTTTACATTAATCTGAATTTTAACCTTAGCAATTCAAACAAGAATAATGACATTATAAACAAATTTCTACTCCTTCATCATAATAATAATCATTGCAAAAACAAGAGTTTAAAATACTATTGAATTACCTTTTAGCTATAGTTGAACATGTAAAACATCTTGTTGCTAATTAAGAACAAGTCAAACATGAATAATGACATTCTATTAAATAAATATTGTAGGTTACTCTAACAAATTATATTAATTCCATCATCATAATATCCTGATTGGCATGAACATTAAGAATTTATTAATACTCTCAAACTTAAAGGAGGGCATGATTTACATAAGGTATCTAATACTGCACAAGTTTGGCATCTAAAATTACACTCTAATATAGATGTTATTTAATACAAGCGCATTTAGATGTTTTTATATCTAAGTAATTGGTTTTACAGATGCAAGTTGTACCTAATAAAATTCTATTATCTTAGTCCCAACAAGAATCACAGTCTGAAGAGTATCGTCCCTTACAAGTCAAACAAGAATAATGACATTCTATTTTACGATTTATATGATTACGTGAACATTATGATTTATTATAATATGTAGACACTGACAAACCTTAAAGTTTAGTTTTGCATATGCAAGTGTTTCCAATTAAATATTTTTCTGGTTGGCATTAGGTACAATTATCAGGAGAAGTTTTACATTCTAGACAGATATTACTACAAGCTTAAAAAATTAATAGTTTGATTATTTATACTTTAACATTCTGTAAGTCCATTATCAAAATATTTAGAAACACACAAACACTCACCTTAATTATTTAATGATCTTCCAATTAAGGAATTGCAAGAGGTACATTAATTTGATTAATTTCCAATACATGTCAAGCAAGTATTATGACAAACTAAAATTAATTTGAAATTTACAGATGCATTTTGGATTTTCAGGTTAATCATAGTATTTAAGAGGACACAAACAAGAATTATCAACTCCAAGATCTCTAAAAGAAAAATCTGGACAACTATCACAATTATCTATTGTTCCACTACATGAAGCACATCGGTACGAGCATTCTATAGGATTGATTCGTTTAAATGATTACTTAAGCATATTAAATCACCAAATTATTATTCTAAGTACCCATCTTTACAAACACACTTATTTGCTCTAACTATTCTATTGCTTTCAACGGAGCAAATGATGCAATTATCAATTTAAGAACCAAAGCAAGTGTTGCATGTGTAATAGCAATCTTCAAAATATATATATTTTACTTAAACATTGTAATTAACCTGCATCATAGTATCCATAAGGACAATCACATTTAGATATTACTAATTATCTATAATTTAATTCACAAGTTAAACAATTTGTTTCTTTAGCTCCATTACATGTTTAACAAGTAAAATGACATTCCAAACATTCTTATGAAAATTCATCACTATAATAGTGTGAATCATTGCATAAGCATTTAAATGTTGTTCCAATTCTATCTGGTTATCTTGTTGAAGGACAACCTGTACAAGAATCTTCTTAACCATTAAGACAATTAAGACATGAATGATGACATGCCACTAAATATTATTTTATATATTACAATAACAAACTATATCGTTTTTCCCAGTATCATAATATGCTATATCACATAAACATTCATAATTTGAAGTTAAATGTCGATTTGTTTCACTCGAACATGTAATACAATTAGTAGATAATGGTCCATTACATGCAAGACAAGTATAATGACACTCTTAGAAATTAATATTTGAGATATACTAAAGCAAATATCTACAATTCCATCTTCTCCATATCCATTTCTACATATACATTTCAAATCATCAGAAATAACTCTATTTTGTCCTGCTATACACATTGTACAATATTAATTTGATGAATTATCATCAGGCAATTGACATTTTTCACATCTTGGGTGACAAGCTTGATATTTTACTAAATTCTTACGTTGACACAATGTTAGTCCATCATTTAAGCTAATTTCAATTGTTCTTATGGTACAAATACATTTACCATTAACTAATTATTTGTGATAAATATTTGGATCTCCACAATCAGTACAATCGTTATCATATGGTCCTGAACAATTATAACATGAAGGATAACATTCTAAAATTGTTTATTTTTCATTACATTAGCAAATTTTATCTTCTAATCCAGTATCATAATATCCTTAAAGACATGGACAAGTATTTCCAATTTATATTCTATTTCTTAAGGGATCACATGATGTACATTCTCCAAACTTTAAAGTGCATGTTTAACAATCTCCACTATTGCATAAAATACATTTTCCATTAAATTCTGCATATCCTTCAATTTAATCACAAACACATTATCCAAGAATAATTCTTGCAGTGAGTTTGTTTTAATAATTACAAGTTGTACAATAATCTGGATCTGTTACTAAACATGTTTGACATGGAAGATTGCATCCACCTGTATAAAGAGCACACTTTTTATTAGCAGTTAAATAGTGTGTTGCAAAACAACTTTTACATTCAATGGCATTATGACAAACAAAACATTTTTCTAATCCTGGTTCATCCTAACAAGCTAAAATTATAAATATATTATAACAAGCACATCGAGTTCCTTTTTTAAAATATCCAACATCACATTATTAGCAATTAGTGTCACTTGGCATTCCTTCTGAATCATAAATGTAATCATATTTCATGCAATTCCTATCTTCAAAACATAAAGAATTCTTTAATGTATAAGGCCACATACATGTTGTACACACTCCTGAAGAACATACTTTACAATTAATTGGACATTCTAAATATACTGATATTAATTATACAAACACATTCTCCATTTAAAAATTCATATCCATTAACACATCCATTAAATGAATACACAGAATCAATTAATTCACAAGTTTTGTGACCTGTTTGGCATGCTTAAAATAATAATAATATTTACTTAAAGTACATTTTACATCATTAGTATTTAATGGAGACTAACCATCAATACAGATGGCACACTGTTAATTAGTTGCATCACATGTTTTACAATATTAACCACATACTTTAAAGTTAATTTATTATCTTACTTGGAATATTTGGGGATGTAGCACAATTCTGGCCATAATTGACTCCACTGCAATATAAACATTTATAAATTCCGGAATACTTTTATCCAATTATACAACCATTATTATACAATTAACCTATTGCTTCAGTTGTAAAAATTAAATTTCCATTTTAGTCATATGAGTATATCATCACATATGGCCACCATCCCAATAATAAATGGGTATTGCCATTTCCATATAGTATATAGCCTTTTACTTATGGATGACACACGACTTCTTTATTATTAACTATCAACTGTCTTAGTTCAGTTGTACCACTACATTCCCTTGGAACGCCTTAAATTTCATAATTAAGTCACCTGCACACATATGAGGATGAATATCTGGCCAATATTAATGAGAACTAGGACAAGACCTTTGAAATATCTCTGTGTTGAATTAATTTTTAAAAGATCTAAAGCATAAGCACACATAGAATAACTAAATTAATATTATTCTGTTTATCAAACTCATCCTGTATATCTATGTTTAATGTTTTTAATAATGAATTTTTAGAATATCAATAAGAATTTATATCATATATTTTATTTTTATTACCTTGTAAAATTATATATAATTTTTTGAATATATTTCACCAGCTTATTTCCCAAAAATCTTTTTTTTAAAATTTCTGATTTTTTCTATACCTTATTTTTCATTGTAATCTACTTTCTTTATTCTCAAGTAACTCCGATAATATAATTGCAATAATAAAAATAAAAATTTATATTTCAAGACGACATCAATGTTTTGAAAATTATTCGTATTTACATTTTCCCCCTTATCTTTGTGTTCAGAGATGAAGGTCTCATAACATTTACAAAAAATACTAATTTTAAGGCATCTTTTTATCCTATCCATACATAATTAATTGCTAAATCAAATAATAAATTTCATCTAGTTTTTTAATTAAACCTAAATAATTAAAAAATGTCTTTGTTTGAAAAAAGCAAAAGAATAACAATCAAATTTTGCCTTAAAAAATGATATTCATCTTAACTTTTATAATATAGTTTTACTTATTTTATTGTAATAATTGATTAATTTTGAAATAAAATAACCATGATTTTTATAATTACAAATAGAAATCTGATTTTAAATTTTTTAATAATTAACTATTTACTTACCAATAAATTATGATGATCAAGTAAACAATTTTACTTCAAGACCATTTAAGAAATATAACTCATTTAATACACTTGTTTATAGAGCCCAATAAATTTATTATTTTTTTTAATTATTACTATTAAATTAGAACCAGAATGTTCAGACCAAATTTTAGAAGAAGAGTTATAAGTTTCATTAGGTAACATGGAAAAAGACTTTGAAAATATTGTTTTCTAATTTTAACTATCAAAATGGATTAAGCGCAAACAATAACATCCATTTAAGGAACGATTACTGATGTTATGAAAAGTGGCAGAATAAACTAAAAAACAAAAGTTACAAATAACAAACTTGATTCAAAAAGAAGGACTAAATAAAATAAAATTAATATTCATAAAAGGAGGGGATTTATTATAATTTGAGTAATCGGTTTTTGTGTTAAGTAAATTTTTTATAAAATTTAAGTAAAAATTATAAGATGTTAGTTAATAATATCAAATTGGTTACGTATCAAACTATTAAATTTTCTATGTTTAAAATTTCAATACACAAAGAATAAATATTATATTTTAATAAGGAATATTTTTTTAATTTTTCATTATAATTTGTATTTAAGACTATATAATTATTTTTAAATTATATCAATTAACTCTCAGCTAATATTAACCATAAAGATAGTTTAATAGTTATAAGATCATAATATAGCTGCAATTTATAATTACCTAACCAAATTATGGCTTTCACCTAGAAATTTAAGAAGGTAACCAAAATATTGGAAATTAATTCTTAAATCCCTATTTATATTTATTTAATTTTTGTTTATCTTAAAATATTTTTAATGGAATGAAATAATATTATTAATATCTGAAATTGACTTTATGTATATTGATATGAACTGATAAATCAAATATAAAATAGGACTTTTTACTTAACAAGATCTGGTAATGGGAGGAACTTTACTTGATCTCTATCATCATAGTTATCTCCAATAAAGTTGCAAAGACAATGAGCATATCTAACAGGAGCAGGAATTTTAATAGAGCCTGTAAAATTATAGAATAACCAACATAATTTAAATGTCAAGACTTTAATATCATCATCAAGACCTAGAATAAATATTATAATGTACCTGCTTGATCTGAATGTATTATCTTATATAAAGAAGGTGTTACAGTTCCTTGTCTTGTTACTTGTGAAATTAAATAAAAGTTAGGATTTGATTGTTCTACAACTTTTGGATTATCAACACATGTTCCTGGTTAAGGATTATCAGGTCTAGCATTTCCACCTGTATAGAATTTAGCTGAGACTCTTTTATTGCAGACAACAAGTGAAATTTTAGTATCTGTAGTTTATAATTCTTCCAAAGCTTATTTATATTATGGTAATTCATTAGCAAGTACTACAGCTTATTGACCATCACCAACACCATCTCTATAAATAATAACCAATTTTGGATAGATTCCATTCTATTCTTTAAAAGCAAGAAGAGATGCTTTGAAAACCTGTTAAAGATGCTAACTGAATTCTCCAGATGTTACAACTTGAGAATAATATCTACTTAAATTTCTATCAACAGTGCTACAAAAAGCTAATTAATTTTTTCTTCCACTTTTAATAAAACAATCAGTTCCACAAATCATAGTAGGTTGATTTTAAAATGTAAGTGGTAAGCTGTCAATTGCCCAAGGAGTACCACCAACTTTAGCATTGAGTTGAATTAATATTTTATTAACAATTGATCTTGTATTTTTTGCTAGAGTTTTTTCAACAACAACTTAAGATGCACAACCAAACTTTTGCATTGATATTTTCTTAGCGGTTTTATACAATCTGGCCTTCTTTTTTTATCCAGGTAAAAGGAATAATAAGAATCCAACTTTAGCTTTATTAGCTTCTGCTTATTTCTAAAAACCATCAAGAACCCTTTCTAAATCTTCATCTCTATCCTATTCAATAGGAAATACTTTAGGAGCCATGAATGCTTAAAACTTAAAGTCATTGCATGCAGCTTAAAAGTTTTGCATTAAGGAATCCATAGTTTATTATCCAGTTTTCTTATTGTAGATTATTCCCAAAATAAGTTATTGAGGAGGAGTTGAATACATTTAGGTTTAAGTTTATCTATCTAAATTTGTTTAAGGACTTGATAAATCTAATTTTAATCCATTTCCCATTAACATATTTCCTGGATGGATTCTTCTGGCAGGTAAATCCATACTTCCAGGGTTAATTTCTACTCCCCATTCTTTAAATATTTATCTCTTAGTTCCAGCTTTTTTATTAATAATTTCAGTGTTGGCTAATTAATTAGCAAATTCTTAAGCCATTTTCATTCTTTAATCAGCTCCTGGTTTAGTAACAACTGCTAAATTCTTCATTGCATTGAAATCCTAAAGTTATTATAAAATTAAATACATTTCTAATTGCATCAGTTAAACCTGTTAATTAACATAGTTGTGGAATTAAATGAATAGTTTTTTCTGTTTTATCTTATTTGCTTCTAACAGTTGCTCTAATTAATGGTTAATTTCCATCAACTTTCACTTTATATCTTTATTCATAATATTAAGCAAAAGAAATAGTTTCACCTTTCTCATTTGTAAAAGTGCTTGCTGGTTTCAGATTAACATCAACTGCTTCAACTTTATAAAACTTCTTATTGTAAGTAGTCATAACAATTTAATCTTAAATACAAGATGGATTTCTAGTTTAATTCAATTCTTCTAAGGCAGATCTATATCTGAGCATTTTAAATGCACAATCAATTACTAATGTAGGATTTTAAGCTCCTCCTTCTCCTGGTCTAAAAATACATTCAACACCTGGCCAAATCTATTGATAAAATAATTAGCTTACTTCTAAATTTTACTCTTTAAATTACTATGCTCTACTTGACCAAAATAGTTTTTATCCTTTGTTTCCAACAGAAACCATTTATAATTAGCTTCTGATAACTTATTTAAAGAGTCTTGATATTATGATATTCAGATCAGCTTTATTTTCTATCTTTCCTACAAGTTTAAGAGTTGCTGTATCTTGATTAGTCTCATTACCACTCAATGAGCCTAATACTAATCCATTATCAGCTTCTTGAATTAATTTTGGTGAATAAATATTCTAGTTCAAACTCATAAATAAGATTAATTAGGTTTAGAGTTAAGGTCTAAATTTCTTCAGTGCCTCACTAACTTTTTCTGGTGAGGAATCTGTAATTTCTAATTTGTATTGATAAACAGGTCTAGATGGATTTAATCTCATCTCATGGAAGTTTGCTTTAAGTTAAATATTTTGGAACATTTTGAATTATATACATTTATTACTTTGATTGAATTACTTCATATATTCATTTTATAAAAATGAAACTAAACTCATTAGTGTAAGTCATATGTTTAGTACAATTTTTATTCGAAATTAATTTAAATAATTATATAATTAATTCACTTCAAATATTATATTATTGATCTAAACAATTAGCTTAAAACTTTTATGTTATAATTTGTATGGTAAGAAAATTGTATTGATTAATTGAATTTTATTAAAAATGATGTGTAAAGGTTAAATATGAGCATAATTTTTAAATAATATTTATTTATCAGAACAAAAGTTTATTTTATTATTGCAATCTCTCTACGAATTATTTATATATGATAATTAATATAAAATCAACAAAAATTATATTACATATAGATAATAGTAATACAATTTAAATATATGTAATCAGATTTTACAAAGAATCAGAACATTTAACAATATAGTTCTTTAAATTAAACTATAGACATACAATAAAATTATAATATAAATTAATTTCTTTTGGATGGATCTACCCATCTCTAAAAATTGTATCAATTTTCATTTGAAAGGAGGTAATCTTCATTCTGAATTACTGCATATTGAAGCATCTTTTAACTATGGTATTTATTTTATTTTATTTAGGATTACATGGGGAATAATCTATTCGATTATTGAATTGTCGATGGTTTAATATCACAAAAGATAAAGAAGTTTTGGAAATAGAAGATGTATCTGGATAATTCTATCAACCTTCTATTTTAGATATTGATACTAAGTAAATTCTGTAATAATCCTTTAAGAATTATGGTTTAAGCATGGCCAAATCTTAATGGATATGTATATTATGGAGAGCCTTTAACAGCTGAAACTAATTTTTTGCAACCTGATCCAAAAATCTTTGATTTAGTAGATTATTACCTTAAAATTAGGCTAACTAGGCATTGAATTAAGGAGAAATGTAATTAAATTGTAAATTGGAAAATATTCAAACTTATGCTAATCAATCCTTTCCATATTTTAATTTACCTTTAATATGCACTTTAATTGCCGATGAATATGGGTTGATGTTAAAAACTGATTAAAATAAGATTATATTAAAAATAGATAACTACTAACTAAAGATTATTAAGAAAAGTAACAATTAGTTTGAAATCTTCAATTATAATATTAAATTATTAATAGCTTTAACAAATAATATTTTTCGAGATGCCTTTTTCCAATTTTGTAAAACATTAGAATCAAAAGAACCCGATTTAAATGACACAGCTTAATTGTATGTAATTCTCTCTGAAATTGAATAAAAAATAACATAAAAAGACAATGAGATTTCATAATTCTAAGAAATCAAACAAAAATTGACAAAAAATCTAAATGAACTTTAATCATCGTACAATTTAAATATACAAAAAAAAGATTGAATCAAATGATAAATAATTAAAACAATATAGTTTACAAATTTAAAATAAAGATATAGAAATATTGAATTAAAATAATTGATAGATAAACTGGATGGAAAACATAAATTTATATCTAAGAAATTAAAGCTTTAAAGAGTTAGGTAATCTTATTAGAAAATACAAATAAAAAGCTCCAATTGGAAATAGAAGAATTGAAAAAGAATCAAAACTAAAATTAAGATGAAATAAGAGAAATGTTATATAGAGAAAAGGTTGATAGTTTACAATAATAAAATGAAGTATAATTATATATATTTAGAGTAATATAGAAGAAGAAGATCAATAATGGCAACTCATAAATGAGTAGTTAATGAAAGAAATAGAAAAACTTGAAAACAACAACACATTTATCCTAGAAGAGAAAGAAATGATTTAAAATGAATTGAATAATTATAAAAAAAAGTAATGAGAGCTTATTATAAGAAATTGAAATTAATCAAAAAAAAGAGAAATCAGATATGTCCTCTGATTATTAGGTTGATGTTCAATTGGAAGCTCCTATTAAGAAGTATGAAATATAGTATATTTTAGATTGAAATTTGATTATGATTAGGATATACAGAGGTTAACAAATAAACACTATTAAAAGAGTTATACATCTCAAGAAATATAGGTGTTGTAGAAATTAGTAATAAATGATAAATAATATTAGGCTAATTCTTTAACTGATAGTCTATCAGATCAAGAATAGGCGTTATAAACTTAGAGGAATATTAATCGAGATCTACTTGGTAAACTCTCTGAATTCACAAAGCGATTAGAGGAATAATAAAATTGATTAATATTTATTATATTCATTATTCTTTAGGTGTTAATCCAAAATATTTATTTTGCAAAACAAAAGGAAGATGTAATTTAAAAGAATTAGAATTAAATTTATCCATTTACCCAAATATAGATAATGATGGACTTGTTTATAATTATCTGGAACTTGTTGAATGTATTCTTCTGGTTAATGTGCTTTCAGTTGGATATTATTTTAATAAACTTCGAGAACTATCTTAAATATGATTGTTATTTTTTTAATTTCTTTTAAATTGAATTTTTATTATTGTTTATTATAGTTCTCATCTTCTTCATTTAAATTACCCTTTATTGTAGCCTATTATTAAAATAAATTTGATAGGACATTACATATATATACATTTAATTTAGGAGAATCATGTGACAAAATTTCTGATTTTGGTTTTTTTTCGAAAGGTTTATTTGTATTTTTAGGACCTTTCTTAGAAAACAAAACAATTTACTATTCAGTCTTTTATCCTCTATGTTTTTCAGATGTATATAATTACGTAAGTAATGTACTATAATTCATTTCTGACTTAGGAGGTTCAAGTGTTAAAGTAAGTTCTCTAATTTTTTTGTCTATTTATTATTTTTTACTACTCACTTTAGAAACATAAGTTTTATTTCGTACTAATACTTTTGATTGCAGATCTTCATCAGTTAATAATTTTGGATTAAGTTATTCTTTAATTTAAGTCCTTTAAAGAACATTTTATTTTTCTGTTTAATCTATAAAATTCTTTTCATAAGCTTTAATTTATGCTAAAGCCTATTTTAGTTTATCTTCATTTAAAGAATTCAAACTTTATAATAAAGGTGGATCATTCTGTAAAACTCTTAAGTAATCTCTTTTGGAAACAGAATAAACAGAATTGGATTCAAAAGTGGAAATATAAGTAAATTATCTACATAAGTCTTATTATTTTAATATTTCTAATTCTCCAAACATTTCACCAGCACCAACAAATTTTAATGTCATACTCAACTTTTTATCTCCAGTGACAAGGTTTCCGTATTTCTTTTTCTGATATAGCATATCTATTTTATCTGAATTTGATAGACTTGGCTTAGAATAAGCAAATCTATCTTTTAATTTTTATAAATCATCTTAAGTACTATTATCTTCAAGTTATTGTGTTATTCTTAATGTCTTGACTACCTATAGTATTCATTTATTATTTAACATACTTTAAATTATCCAATTTATATAAAGTATACTTCATTTGAAGGATCACCTTCTTTGAAAATAGTGTGATTAAGTGGATATTTATTTATTTTGATTACATCGAATAAAGATTTAATACTCATAAACTTCCAATGTCTAAAAATACTCAATTTAGCAAACTCTTCAAAATACATTTATCTTTGTTGGTTAATCTTATTTTGAATAATTTAGGATTACCACAGTTTTTTTGATAGCCATATAATCTTCAGCTTCTAAAACTGCTAAATGAGTTGGAAGTATAGCTTTAACAGATGCTGAACGAGGCTCATTATTCTCAAGTGCTAATTCTCCAAAACATTATCCATCTTATAATTAGATTAATTCTTTATCTTATAATTCATCTTATACTATTAATCTTTTATGGATGGATACTCTTCCTTACAAAATGATATAGAAGGTAGTACCAATATCACCTTAAAAATTAATTTAGTAAATACCTTCTTGAAATAATGTTTAACCATAAGATAGATAAGTATAACTCATTTTTCTTAAACATCTTTCCCACAATAAAGGACCTTAATCTTTTTCAATCAATTTTTAGAAATAGTCTATATTAATAGTCGCTTTTTTAAGGATTTCAATTTCTTATTAAGTTCTATGATAAGATGATTTTGTGAGAATGATGCATAGAATACCAAATATTTACTCTTATGTCAAATTTTCATAAAGAGATGGGTCTTGTTCTATTTAGAGAATGTATTATTTGAGTTTTTTATTGTCTTATTCCTTGAGAGCTTAAGTATTTAATGAATTTTTGCGAATAAATTTCTTCATTATTAATTTAATAAGCAGGAAATTAGAAAATCTATAATGAAGGGTCAGCAAACACCAAGTCGTTTACCTAAAATTAATTAATTTGAAACTTAGTTCTCTCATTTATCATTAAGCAATTTCTAAGAATAAAAACATAATCCTTCAATATGCAAAGGAATGTTAAGTATGATTAATCCTAAACCTCCTTGTGAAAATAAGAAAATAAAGCAATCTAGTATATATATCAATGAATAGGTTAATTCGAATAGAAAGCACATTGTTTAAAAAGATGTCCATAAGAAGAAGGCACAAGTTTTGATTTAGATTTAGAAGTGTTTAAAATACGTCCTTGTTAAAGATAGTGTGAACATAATCATAAATAATGTCCATATTTTCATTCAGAAGGTGATTTAAGAAGACCAGGAACATTTTATAAAGCAGAATTATGTTCTTATAAAGTAGATTAAAAAGAATGTCCTCATGGTTATAATTGTTGTAAAGCACATAATTAATATGAATTGTTATATTAAGAAGACAATTATCGAAAATTATTTTGTCCTTAACCATAAAATTGTTGTTTTGGTATGTATTGTCCTTATGCTCATTTTGAAAAGGATATTAAATGTGAATTGATTCATCTCTATTAGCATGATTAAGATTATTTTATGTTTCATTACAAAACTATTGCTTGCCCATATACACTTTTTAATCATAATTTAGTAATCTATAATTTAATTAGGTCAACTTGTGATTATTATCATAATGAGAATGATAAACGTAGAAGAGTTCAAGATATCCCTTATTAACCTTAATAGTGTCCAAATTGGATGTAAAATAAGAGTTGTTAAAATGAATGCTCATTTTGTCATTCTATCTTTGAACTTTATTTTCATCCTCACATGTATAAAACCTTTGAATGTACTTAGTAAAATTGTTATCGAGATATCTGCCCAGGATATCATGATTAAACAGATTATAGGTAAGATTTTATTCATATTATTAAAGACAATTAAATCCATTAGTTAAAAATGGAATAATGAAAATAGTTCCTAAGAATAGATTTGAAGAGAAATAATCAAAAACACAAATAAAATTGCCTAGTATATATTAATGAACTATTTTTATAAATTTATATACTCTTTATTATTTAAATAAATTTTATGTCATTCTGTTAAGAGTAAATTTTTATTAATATATGAAGATCCAAAGTTGACTGTCAATACCTGAAATTTGTTCTAAAGAATCTTGATAATAGATTAAACACATTAGAGAATTCTAATCAGAATTGTTTATAGAATAATCATTAAGTTTTGGATAAATTTAATTAGGAATTAGTCATTCCAAAACTCAAACTTAACAAAATCTAAATAGGATTTAATGAAAACAATATACCTTAAAAAAAAGTGTTGGTGACTTTTGGAAACAAAGAGAATTTCAGAACAGACAATTGTGACTAAGTTGGAGATAGAATAGATTAAGCAATCCTTAATAATATTAACTAATCTACTCCTTAAAATAAAACTATAGCATAATCAAATTGGATAAGTTAATAATTAGAATAACCAAAATAATAAGATAATAAATTTAACAATATTAATAATTAACCTAAACTCAAATTAGTCAAACAAGATTCCAATCTAATCAATCCAATATTCTCAAAGAAGAATTCTGATTAATAGTCATTAGAGACTAAATTCTATACTCGAAATAATTCTATATAGTCAACTCCTGTTAAATAAATTGCTTATAATTCCTCTTTGGGAACTACACCTTTAAGAAGAAAAAATTCTTAAAAAAATAGTGATTTATTTATCAATTCATTGTAATTTGATGATATGATGCAAAATCAAAGCAAATTTCTTAAATATTTTCAATAAAATTATGGATAGCTCAAATAATGTAATAATTTTGACAATACCACAATCAAAACTAGAAATTCTCAAAATTAGATTACTTTAATGCTCAAATGATAAAAATTTGATTTTCATTTTATTCACTTTTTTCAAATTACTTAATGTAATTATAATTGATTTTTTGTTTAATAAAGCAAATTAGTAAAAACGATTTATTTATTAAAATAATGAAAAGTATAGTAGCCATAACATTAGTTCTGTGTCTCCTTTCAAATCAAGTTTTGTCTAAAAAACATAACTAAGATGAAGAACATTCAGCATTTGAAAAAAGTACAATATTATGATTAACATAAAGGTCATAAAAAACTAGCTCTCTCTGATGATCCAGCTTATGCAAAATTAGAAGAAATTTAAGATCATCCACTTGGATCTAAGATTCTTTAAACTATTGCTCTTTAATTAAGAGGCAATGAATCATTAAGTGCTGTTAGCAAATTATTGAATGATTTGAAAGGTGATCTTGAGGTAGTTATATATTCTATACAAGGGTAAATAAATTGATGCTGATAACGAAAGAGCTCAAATTGGATCATAATGCAAAAAAGATCTCTAAAATTATAGTCAAAGAATTAGTTTATCAATCAATGAAATTAAAGATGCCGAATTTAAAGCTAAAAGATTAAATGAAGCAATTGCTGTTTACTAAGCTGAAATCAATGAAAAGGCCAGATAAACTAAAGTCTTTTAAGCTAAAGATGATACTTTAAGAGATATTAGAAGATAAGACAACTTAGATTTCTCAACCAGAACCACTTAAATGAAGGAGATGGTTCAAGCCTTTGAAGTCATCTTGCCAAAACTCCATTAAGTTTGGGATGTAGCTGCAGCTCATAAAGCAGGTTCCTTCATTGAAGAAGATGCTATAAATGAAGCTTTAGTTCAATTAGCTAAGATAGGTGAAGAAAATCCAATTACTGCTATGGTTGCTTTGACATCCACCTTAGAACCAACTGCAGTTTAAACTTTAATTGAAAAAATGGAAGCAATTAGAGATTCTATTAAAGAAAGTATCTAAGCTGAAGAAGAAGCTGAAGCCAAAAATGCAAGAGTATGATACTTATATTTATTTATTTTTAGGATACTGACACTATTTTAGCAGCTATTTTCAATGCTATTGAAAGTTTAACAAGAGAAAAAGCAAGTGATGAAGAGGCCTTATAAGAAACTATTAGAAATAGAGACATTCAAGACAAGAGAAGCAGAGATGCTCATGCTGTATGATATAATATATTATCTATAGGAATTCAATGCTGCTAAGAATGGAAACTAATAAAGAAATCAATAATGTTAAGAATACGAATTATAATATTAATAAAATACCATTGAAAGAGATAAATAAGTTGCTATCATTAGAGATGTTTAAAACATCATCGCCACAAAAATAGAAGTTGTTACATGCTTTGTTGAGGAAAACAATTTATTTTGATATGAATTATATAACAATAAAACAATAATAGAAAAATTTCTCTTCATATAATATTTCTAAGTCTTCTTACTAAATTTCTTATGACTATCCACAAATCTATAGAAAATTATCTTATAGCCACAAATAACCTCTTTATCAAATTTATTAACCCTATTGTTAGACTGACAATTAAATTCCAAATTGGTTTCAACAATTAAAAATAAATGAAAGATGTAATTATACTAATTACTCTTATTAAACCCTAATTATGATATAAGGATTACATTAAAAACATATTTACTCAAATTCCATAAAGGCAATAATAAGAAGCTATAAATGCTAATTGAGATAATTTTTATTATAGATACAAGTATATTGTATAATGGTTTCAAAATATATTCAAAAATATTTTTAAGTATCAATTCATAAATTAAATGTATTATGATCCAACTTGAACATCTATACAAATTTACACAGATTTAAAAATAAATGAATTCACAAATCTTAACTATTATTTTGTTTATCACATCAACAATGATAAATCTTAAAAATTAGAATAATTTTATAATGATAATTTCATAAAGAAAATCAATTAGTATCCATTTGATTGCTTTACTTAATGGAACAATTATAATTTTATATAGAAAGTCGTAAAGTAATAACTTTATCGCTTTGCATAAATAGGTTAATACAATTTCAATCAAAAATTTAACTATTAAATACGTAAATAAATTAACTAAAATATATGTATAAAAGTTAATTATTGTCCATCTCATTCCTTTGCAGAAATTTATTATAATTATGTTGTAAAAGACATCAACTAAGAGAAATTTCAAAAGTTTCAAAAAGTTCAATATGATATATTTATAAAAAGGTATCAGGATATAGTCTACTGTAAAGTTAAAAAGAGTCAGCATTATTATTTTGATTAAGTGCAACAATTTTTTTATTATGAAAATAATAGCAGTTTTGATGGGAGTGTAGATTTTATGATAAAAACACATTGCTAAAGGTATAATAATTTTCAAAGATAAAGGAATTGTAATAAAAGAGGTCAATTCTTAGATAATTGATTGGAAATGAGCAAATTTGAAGATTATATTAATTACAAATATTGAATACCAGTCTAAAATGCATTTGGTGCATCTGCCTATACAATAGATGAAATCAAGTAATTTGTTGCATATAAAGGTTAAGCAATAATAGATATATTTGAATATTATTGAAAGTAAATGGAATAAATACTATAAACATTAAACTATTTTTCCGCAAATGTAAAGTAAACACCTATAAAGTTGATTGGTACAACAATCATATAATAGAATAATTGTACAATGGAGTATTTTCCAAATAAGGACTAAAGGTAAGAGAGGAAGTGCAATAATAAGTTTTAACACTTTGATTAAAATGTGATCACTTCTGTTGAGTAAACCACAGCATTATTTGTCATTAGTATTTTGTATGTCTTATATTTCATTTTATTATTGAGGGTATTCTGGTTCTTATGGTTCTACTCCTTATTCTTATTATTCTTCATTTATGTCATAATAATAATTCATGGAGACTTATTAAATTTATTGATTATTAAAGAAATCCAATAAGAAATGTTAATAGGAATAAGAAAAAAATGATTGTGATAGAGGATTAATTGAGTTCAGAATGTTTATATTTCTAAAAAATATATAATTTAATCAATAAATAAAATTAAGATTTTACAAAATAATGAGTAAAAAGGACCTTGAAATCACTGTTGGAGGTAATAGAAATTAATATAAATAGAAATCAGAAAGGCAATCCCTCAACATTTATTTAAGAAAAATGAGTTCCGATTTTTAGTTTCTGTAGGTTAAGCTGTTAGTTGCACATTATTACTAACATATTTAGCCTATAATTATATCCCCTTAACTTGGTTGACTCTACCAATTTGGGTAGCATATGCCTTTTTAACAGGAACTGTAGCCACAGGAATATGTATGATAATTATTAAATCTTAGGGGTTCTTGGTCATGAATGTGGACATTTTGCATTCTCAGATATTAGATGGTTGAATGATGCATTAGGTTTCATATTGCATGAAACATTGTTGGTACCTTATTTTTCATGGTAACATTCTCATGCTCTTCATCATGCAAAGACAAATCATCTAACTGAAGGTGAAACACATAATCCAGTCATTTTTGATTCAAAGATGGGAAAAATATATTAAAAAATGAAAGATATTTTGGGAGTGGAATCTTTTGCTTGTGTTTAGATTTTCAATATAGCTGTTTTGGGATGGCCACTTTATCTTTTACTTGGTCTTACAGGAGGTTCAGCAAGAGGATTCACTAGTCATTTCATAGTACCAAACAAATTATTTCCACCTAAAATGTTAGTTAAAGTTACTGCTTCAAATCTTGGATTATGTTTAGTTGTTTATGGACTTTACAAATGGTATTTAGCAACTTCATTTGCTGAAGTGATGGCTTTATATATTGGTCCATATTTGGTAGTCAATATGTGGTTAACTATCATCACTTTCTTGTAACACACTGATGCTGATGTTCCTCATTATGATGAAACAGCATGGACATGGTTAAAAGGTATATTACTATAAATATGTTAGGTGCATTATGTACTATTGATAGAAATTATCCTTTATGGATTGATGCTTTACATTTTGAAATTGGTACCACTCATGTAGTTCATCATGTCTTTTCTGAATTACCTCATTATAATGCTAGAGTATATTATTATTTTATCATTAACAGGAAGCTAATGTCTATGTCAAATAAGTCATTGGCGATTTGTACAATCAAGATGCCAAAAAATTATGGTCATCTCTCTATAATTCTGCCGGTCTTGTTGGTGTAGAACATAAAGGAAATGGGGTCTGGAAATTCGCTAAGGCTTGATTATGATTTAGTGTATATTGATCAACACATGTTATCATATAATATATTCTTATATTACAAATAATTTTAAATCTTTAAATTATGAGCAAAAAGGATAAAGATTATACAGGGTAACTTATTGTTTGTTATTCATTTTAGATTTCCTGGTGATTGCAATCAAACTTAATTAAAGGCTTTGTAGGATTTTAGAAACATTGTTAATGGCATGGGATTGAGTGATAAAATTTACGATGATGCATATCTCTTGAGATTTTTAAGAGCAAGGAAATTTGATATTAACAAGACTCAAATTATGTTTAATGACTTTATTAAATGGCGAAAAGAAAATGATGTTGATAATATTATGGTAATATTTAAATAACCTTAGACATATATGTTTGAAGAATTACCATTAGTAAGAACTCACTATCCTCATGGTTATCATAAAACAGATAAAATAGTATTCAATTTCTAAATTATTTAAGGGAAGACCATTATATATTGAAAGAATTGGAATGTTATAATTAAATAAACTTTTTGAAATTACTTCAGAATAAAGATTGATCAAATATTACATTCAATCATATGAATTATTACTTAAAAGGATATTTCCTGCGTGTTCTTTAGCAAGAGGTACAAGAATTGATTAAACTTTCACAATTTTGGATCTTAAAGGTGGATCAATGAAAATGGTTTCTAAATAAGTCTATAACTTTATCCAATTAGCATCAAATGTTGGTTAAAATAATTATCCTGAAATATTAGGAAAGTAAATATATCATTTAATATTATAGAATGTATATTGTTAATGCCCCTATGATGTTTACTGGTATTTGGGCTATGATTAAAATATGGTTAGATGAAAAGACAAAAAATAAAATAACTATTTTGGGTTCAAGTTATAAAGATGAATTATTGAAACACATAGATATTGATAATTTACCTGATTTTTTGGGTGGTAATTCAAAATGTGAAAATACCGATGCTCTTTCCTTAAACATTGGTCCTTGGAATCCTGATGGTATTAAACCACTCTTTCCAGTGGAACAACCTGCTTAATAGGAGTAATAATACTTTTTCATTTAAATAGAGAAGAGACTCAATAATTAAATTAAACATAAGAGGATGAAGATTAAAAATAGAAATTTGATCAATTGAAATCAGCATTAGCAGACATGTAATTTGCATCACCAGCTGAAAAAGCTCCTCATAATCCTAATAAGTATGAAGTCACAACTTAAAATAATCATATGGTTAGTGATACACCTCTTAATACAGAAGTGGTAAGAATATATAGTAATTACATTAGGGTGAAGAAGATAATCAATTTTCATAATAATAATAACAATAATTATAATAATAATTACAACAGGATTGATTTAGACAGCAAACATATATAAATATATTTCATATAAAAAATTATTTATTTTCATATTATAATTATGAGAAGTGCAGACTTAAAAAATATTATTGTTAACCATGCTCCTAATCATCATTCCAAAAATCCTGGTTGGGAATACTTTCCATCTTCTTAAATCAAATGTTAAGTAGAAGCAGCCTAAAAAAAAGAATTAGCTAAACCAACTCCACCAACTATTAAAATCAAAACTCTTGAATTAAAAGCAAAATATATTGATAAAACTAAACCTAAGCATATATTTAAGAAAACTGATTTAAAGGAAATTGCAAAATAGAAGAGAGATGCTTTATAAAATTGGATAGCAGAAGAAAATAATTTAAGAAAAGGCATCTAGAAATAGCATAAATGTAAACCAGCCCCTTCTATAAAAGAAGATGAACCCAATAATGAATGGCCTGAAACGAATGAAGATTAATAAGAAAATAATAATTAAAATGAAGAATAGGAAGAACCAGAAGAGAATTATAGTTAATAAGAAGAATAAAATGAATAAGTAAATAAAAAGTTAGATGATGAAGATTAATAAGAATAAGATAATTAGGATGATTAAGAATTAGAATAAAAATAAGAATAAGGTGATTAAGATTAAGATTAAAATGATGAAGAAGAATAAGATAAATAAGATTAAGAAGATTAATAAGATTAATAAGATTAATAAGATTAAGAAGATTAATAAGAAGAACAAGAAAATTAATAATTTAATGAATCTTAAGGAAATTCAAAAATTAAATTAGAGTAATCTAATTAAATAGAAAAATCACAAAGCTCAAACACTTAAAAATAAAGTTAAAGTTAAAATTAAAGCAATATTCAAAAGGATATCAATTTAGAAATTAATGAAAATAAGAGTGAAGTAAAATCAATTGTTTCTAATTCATTTGTTAAGAATTAATCCAAAGTTATTAACAAATCAGTTAATACAAGTTCATTACTCTTGTATAAATCACAAGTTGCTGATGTATTATATTATTAATATAAAATAGCAAATGAGATCATTAATGGATGAATTTTGAATGAACTTTCCATTTATTCTCAATAATTACTGATCATATATAATTATAATAATTTAGATAATTAAAATATAGTTTATAAAGTTCATTGTTTATATTGACAAAGTGAAGCAATCGATCTTGCCCTAATACTTTAGTTGTGTAAATTTTATATCATTTCCGAAAGTTAACATTATTCTTCTGAAATCTCAAAAGTTTAATCCATACTACTTTACAATTCTATAGAAGAATTTATCTTATCATCAAATAAAGTGGCAGCATTAATCTTTACAAAATCTTTTGATACTATATTTTCTAAGTCATCCTCTTTAATAATGCTTAGTTTATTTGTTTAATTTCTAATTTATTTCAATGCTAACTTTTTTGAAGCTTATTTGATTTTAATTTTACTTTTATCACTTAGACATTAAGTAATAATCCCATAAATAATTTTTTTTAAATGAAGATATGGTGCAGGATTATTGGATGATAATTTAGAAATCAATTCAAAGTAACTTCTAAAAGAGATTCTACTTTAATTCGATCCTTAAGTTCCTTTTGTGTTGTAATTAAGTTCATCTAATAAATATTTAAAAATACTTACAATCAACTAGATGCATAAGTAAATATCCTAAACTCTCTAAATCATCTTTAAATGTTATAGAACAACCACTACTTAATGATTTACTCAAAAACTTCTTTTCTTTAAATAATACTTTCTCTCTATCATCCAAGTGGTTGAAATAAAATCCATCTAAATAAACTTGATTTCTTAAAATAGATATATTTTAAGGATTTAGGTTAGTATGATAAACATTTACAGCATGTATTCTTTCTAATATTCCAAGAAGTTATTATCCAATATAAATTATGGTGGCTGCTCCTAGTTACTTTTTTGCATCCATATATTATTATAAATTATGTCCTGTTTATTCAGAAACTAGGAAGAACCTTATTATTATAAAATAATGTTACTTTGAAGTTGATGTTTATCCATAATCGATAATCTCTGGTATTCCGTTTATCCCTTTTAATCCAAGAAGTATTTTCACTTCTACTCCTAAAGAGCGCTATTTTTATTGAGAATTGTGGAAATTTTAAATTTTTAACTGTACAGGCCTTCTAGTGGAGATTTCTTTTGCGAAATAAACCATAAATTCAGAGTTGATATGGCTGAGTTTAATTTCTACATAACGAGATATTTGAAGCATATTCAAAATGATTTAAATTATGCAAATTACAGTAATTTTTTATGATTAGAATCATAAATACTGATGATAATTAAATATGTTGCGATCATTTTATTAATTATGATATTATATAATTAAATAATTACCATAGTATTTTAATAAATTTACAATCTATTTTATTTTCATTAATTTTTCTATTTCTAATTAGATCCTTCACATCTATATTCTTTTTAAAAAATGAATAAGAAAAATATAACTTAAATTCACATTATAATTTTAAATTATATATATAAAATTTAAAATAATTTTCTTGTCTAAAAACTGCAAAATGGTTGTATTTTTCATCTTTCTCATCAATCATAATCAATGAATTTAAATTCAAAAAAATTTTAATTATGTTAATTTACCAGTTGGCCTTTACAATATTTCCCTTATCATGGAATGTTCCTTTTTGGAAAAAATGCATTTATTTTCTATTATAGTAAGCATTAACTATTATAATTTGAATTGTTTTAAACATATTATAATTCATATTTTAATTAAGCCAAACAAATTTTAATTAAATGAATAGACCGAAATTTCTCAAAATTTAAAATTTGAATTTAATTTAATCTAACAATCGTTGATTAAAAATAGTATTATCAGCTTTGATTTTAAAATAGTCTAAATCTAGATTAACTCATTAAAAATTATTATTTAATTACTCTAAAGGATTATTCTTTTTTAACTTGAGTTATCGAATTTAAACTTTTAAGTTGATAATTACAATTTTATCATTATTATTAAGTATGTGATTTCGTTTTGAACATATTTTTGTTTAAGTTAACTATAAAAATAGTAAATTATTTATATTTAATTAATTTGAATGAAGTGCAATTACTGTACTTTTTTTGAAACAATATATTTTAATTAAATTATTTTATTAATATATACAATTATTTAAAAAATAATTTATAACAATAATTTTTCTTTGGTATTTAAGGGTTTAATAAATGAAATCAATTATTTTCAAATATCATTAAATAATCATTATTAATTGTGATATTGGGACTCTTTCTTGGAATTGTTTAAAATCCAGATCCTAATGAAATATTAAATTATATTACCAAAAAGAGGATGATCTTTAACATGAGTATTTAAGATAGTTTTTAAGTAGAGATTTGTTAATGACAAAAATTGTGATTTAGGTGGGTATTTCTCATTAAAAGATCTAATTAAATTATCAAATGAAAATGTGTATGATTTACAAATAATTTCAATCTGCGATAATACTTAATAAACAGTAAGATTTAGGACAAGATCAAAATTTATAGTCAACAATTAAATTTGATCCTCAGAGAAAATAAAATTACATTCATATGTAAGTGTAATATTGGATGGATTATATAAAGGAATTTTTGTAAGATTACACCATCCAGTTACTGGAGTAATCGGACTAATCTTCTCTAAATTATAAAGTATATTTTGAAAAGATCCAATTAAGAATTGAAAATCATCACTTTTCCACTTATTATTCAATTAAACATTGAAATAATCTTAATTGTAAGCATACTGAATAATTGATTCAATGATTGATGTAGAAAATACTTCCAATTATTAAAACTTACTACTATTATTTGGTAATTAAGTTTAGATACAAACATTGTTGTTGTAATTCTTGATTAGTAATTATCCTGAAAGAGTAATGTCTTAATTTTGATATTATATATTGTTGGATAGATAAGTAAAGTCAATGGTTAAGTTTTCTCCATTAATATTGTTATATGTGTAAGTATAATCAGGAAAAATAGTCGGAAATTAAAATTAAATGGCATTAAATAGTTGATTCAGTTAAGGAGGGATTTAAGCTGTTAGTAAAGATACCAAAGATTAATAATATTAGTAGTAATTAAACAAACCAATAAAACTGAATTATGTAGGTGAATTGTACTATATGGAATTAGATTAAAAAGTATTTGTTTATGTGTCATATGATAATTACATAATAAATTATGCATTTTGAAGGATTGCTTATCCAAATGTCTGGAATGTATAATTGGTAAAGTTGTATGAGATAGATTATTTAAGGTAGATAGTGATATGTCCTAAATTAGTGTATGAATGATTGATATGTTTAGTGTAAATAGTGATATTAGTCAATTCTAGTGTATCTTATAAAGTTTAGGTTTGAGTTAACTATTAGATGATATGATTGATTGGGATGAGGGAGTTGATGTCAGTGATATTTGCATACGTTGATTCATATTCACATGCAAAGATCAAATTGATTAAAATGAAGAATAACATAAATTAAATAATTTATACACGTTTAGATGTTACCCTAAAAGAAACCTTAATATGAATTATTAGGTGTTTAGAATCCTTAAAAAGAGCAATTCATCAAATTCATTTAATTTGACCATTTGGATATCAAGGGGATAATATTTTTGATAAGTCCTTTGGGAACATGCATTTTGTTATAAGTAATAAAAATAATGATTATATATTAGATTTTAGGTTTTTCATACTTAATACAATTCATTAGTACTGTATTGCATATATCAATTATCACGATAATCTTTGCAACATGTATTTTGGATTAAATACTAAGACATGATGATGTAAAATTTGAATGTAAATAAAAAGGGCACCAAAGAAATGAAAAAAATAGCATTATCAATAGAGGAAGGAGCAGAAGGTTTTTTTAAGGCATAATATGGTACAATCTTCAATTTAAGCTTAATATTTGCATTGTTAATATTTCTGGTATATTGGTAAAAAGGATCAGGAGAATTGGAGAAAGATGAGATTCCAGTTGGAGGATTAGTGATTGGATTGTTAGAAGGAGGATCTTTTTTGTTTGGTGCATTTTGTTCTGGATTTGCAGGATTTGCAGGAATGTGGGTTAGCATTAAAGCTAATTCTAGAGTTGCAAGTGCTGCTAGAACTTGTTATAATACAGCAATTTAATTATCATTTAGAGGTGGTTATTTTGCAGCTGTAATCAATATAGCTTTAGCAATATTTGGTATAAGTGTATTATTTTTGGTAATATATTTTTATTGTTATATAACAATAACAGATTATTAAAAATTAAATGAGTAAATAGATAAAATACCATTATTATTAATTGGATATGGATTTGGTGCTTCGTTTGTAGCTATGTTTGCATAATTGGGTGGTGGAATATATACAAAAGCTGCTGATGTAGGCGCTGATTTGATAGGCAAAATAGAGAATGATATTCCTGAAGATGATCCTAGGAATCCTGCTGTAATTGCTGATCTTGTAGGTGATAATGTTGGAGATTGTGCTGGTTAAAGTGCTGATCTATTTGAATCTATTACTGCTGAAATTTTAAGTGCTATGATATTAGGAGCAACATTAACTCATGAAGCTAATCTTCATATCAATTACAAAGTTACTTTTATGCTTTTTCCACTTGTAGTACATTGTTTAGATATAATATCATCTACTATTGGAATGTATTTTGTTCGTACTTAACCTGGAATTCCAAATAAATATATTGAAGATCCATTATGTATTATGAAAAAGGGATATAGAATAGCTATGATTATTGGATTCTTTGGATTCTTTTTCATTTGTCATCATTGTTTAAATCCTTTATAATATAGTGATGCATGGCTCTATTTTGGTATGTGTGGACTTATTGGAATCATTGTCTCTTATTTATTTATTGAAGTAACATAATATTATACTGATTATCATTATGATCCTGTGAAAAGAATATCCTAAGCAAGTAAAACAGGTCATGCTACAAACATTATAGCTGGTTTAAGTGTTGGAATGGAATCTACTGGTATTCCAATAATCATCATTAGTGTTGGAGTCTTAGGAGCATATTATTTAGGAGAATAAAGTGGTATCAAAAATCATTAAGGAGAATTGATTGGGGGATTATTTGGAACTGCTATAGCAACAATGGGAATGTTTTGCACAGGAGTCTACATATTATCTATGGCAGCATTTGGACCTATTGCTGATAATGCTGGTGGTATAGTTGAAATGAGTGGTTGTGATGAATAAGTTCGTTAGATTACAGATAGATTAGATGCAGTAGGAAATGTTACTAAAGCTAATGCAAAAGGATATTCGGTTGGTTCAGCCTCTTTGGCTTCTTTCTTATTGTTTAGAGCATTTATAGATGAAGTCAACTTTTTATCACCTACTAAAAAAATATTGGATATTAATATTACATAACCTGAAATATTTATATCTGGTTTGATAGGAGCTTGTACTGTCTTTGTATTTAGTAGTTGGGCTTTGAGAGCAGTCGGAAATGCTGCATAAGATGTTATTAAAGAAGTACGTAGATAATTTAGAGAAAATGAAGGTATATTATAAGGTACAGCTTAACCAAATTATAAATAATGTGTGGAGATTGTTACAAAAGCTGGACTAAGAGAAATGATCAAACCAGGATTACTAAGTGTTTTAACTCCATTAATTTTGGGTATCACATTAAGAGCAATTAATGTTGTGAGAATGTAAGAATTACTACCAGCTAAAGCTATTTGTGCTTTTTTGATGTTCTCTACTTGTACTGGAATTCTATAAGCATTATTTTTAAATAATGCAGGAGGAGCTTGGGACAATAGTAAAAAATATATAGAGACAGGAGAATTAGGAGGGAAAGGAAGTGAAACTCATAAGGCAGCTGTAACAGGAGTAATATTAAATGATTTTAATATTGTAGGATACTGTTGGAGATCCATGCAAAGACACAGCAGGACCATCTATTCATATATTAATTAAATTATATTCTACTATTACGATTGTAATGGTTCCATTATTTGTGGATTGAATGCTATGTTATAATCATTTTACCTAATTAAATTTATTAAATTTTATTTATTTTATATGTTAAGCCCATCATAATATTAATAACTGTAAAGGTTGTCTCCATAAAGAGTGAGTATGCCAGGAATGTCTCGAGTGGTATTAAATCTTATAAATGAAAGCCTGCCTTTGTAAAGACCAGAGAAGTTCGAATGCCCTCTCCTGCCAAATAATACTCTCCTACAAAATATGTGATCCATAATCCACCTTTGTATATGAGATCTCGTATGGCCAGTACAGAAGATATTCCATCAATGCCTTCAGAATCTAAAAATAATAATAATGATAGAAAGTATTCAATGCACATTGATCCAAAAACATAATAAATATCTCATCTCAATGAAATTATTCAATAGCAATAATAATAAATCTTGACATAGGAGAGCAAAGTGGCTTTACTTTAGAATGAGGTGAATGCTTGGAAACAAAAGTTCATTGAACTTAATTAGAAATATCACCAAATGTAAGAAAAGTACTATCTTGCTGATACTGAATTATAACATTATAAATAATAATGAGTGAAAATATTGATGAACATATTCTCAAAAAATATGAAGTCATCTAACGTATTGGTAAAGGAGCATATGGAATCGTATGGAAAGCCAAAGATCTTAAAACTCTAAAAATAGTTGCACTCAAAAAAGTGTTTGATGCATTCAATAATCCCACTGATGCTCAACGCACATATAGAGAAGTATATTTATATTCTCAAAATGTGTTAGGTGACATTCCTTAAATAGCTGAAGCATCCAAACATTGTCTCCATTATAGAAACCTATCCTGCTAATAACAAAATTGATCTCTATATTGTATTTGAATATATGGAAACAGATTTACATATTGCCATAAGAGCTAATATATTATAAGCAGAACATCGTCGATACATTACATATTAATTAATTAAAGCATTGAAATACATCCATTCAGCAGGAATGATACATCGGTAATTTATTCATATTTACATCTAGTGATCTAAAACCTGCTAATATTTTGATCGATTCTGAATGCTAAATTAAATTGGCTGATTTTGGTCTTGCACGCATGGTTGGGTCACATGATTCTGATATCTTAACTGATTATGTAGCAACAAGATGGTTCAGAGCTCCAGAGATTCTTCTTGGTTCTAAATCCTATTCATATGGTATTGACTTATGGTCTGTTGGTTGTCTTATGGGAGAAATGATATTAGGAAAAGCATTGTTCTCTGGCAATAGTACTATAAATCAGCTTGAAAAGATTGTGGATATACTTGGTAGTCCTAATCAATAGGAAATACTTGCTATGGGTGGACAATCACAAATATTTTAAAATTAATTCAGACCTTCTAAACTAAAACTTAATTCATTACTAGGATGTCCAAAAGATGAATTAGATATCATATTCAAATTACTTCAGTATGATCCTACTAAACGATTAAGCATTGAAGAATGCTTAAAACATTCTTATTTTAAAGAATATCGTAACATTAAAGAGGAAATTAGTTATCATGGATCTATAATACTTTAATTATAAGATGATAAGTAATATCCAATCTCTACATACAGAGATGTTCTATATAAAAAAATGGATTATTCAAGAATCATAACTTTAGTTAATATGTAAAAGAAGATTGTTGAAGAACTTGCACTCAAAAAATAACAAAAAGGCTTTAAATAACTCATTGAATAAAAAAGTGCAAAAAGTGTAAAATAATACAGAAGTAGTTAATTTTTGAAAAATACTTATTCAAATTCAAATTTATTAGATAAAAGCCCATTAAATAAATCTTAATAATAATAGCAATAAAATATTCAACAGTAATAATAAAATTCTACCTCTAATATTAAAAACAAATTAAAGTCAATTTGTCAACAATCTGAAGCAAGACAAAGAAGTGCTATATCTAAATAATCTAATTCTTCATCAAAATACAATATACTTCATAATGTCACTAATACATCTTTGAGTCCACACTCTGCCATCAATTCAAGGTATTTACCTAACAGATTTCCCCAAAAACAAAATGATTTTTGATATTCATATTTTAATTAATACACTTTTCAATTTCAATAAAAAAGATTATTTTATTCTATTTATATTATATATAATTAAGTTATACTCAGAATATTAATTCTTATATTTATTAGTACTAATGATGAATGATTATTATATTCAATAAAATAAAGATATTAGTTTGATTAATATATAATAAATAGAAAATTTATTAAAAGATAATAAATCTATGTTTTATGGCGTATAAAATATTCAATCTAAAGAGTAAGGCTTAAGAAATAATATTATTTTCTATAATTTTTATCAAATTGAATTTAAATATAAATAAATTGATATTTAAAGCCGAGATTCATTCATCAAAGTATGGATAACAATTGACTTATATAATATTTTTCTAATATGATCAAATAGTAAATGGAAAAGATGCTTCTTACTTGTAAATTTTTATTTTTTATTAAAACTTATTTATTTAATAATAATTATGTATTATTATTTTCATAAATATTTAATTTTAATGTTATAAACCTATTTTGATGAAATTTGTTTTATATTTGATTTCTGGTTTAAAGAGAAACTGCTGTGAATAGTACTACTTGAACTCCTTGTTGATTTACAAATTCTACTTGAGTTTTAAGGAGTGGAATCAATATTTGTAACTTTAAATTAAGTTCTTCCATACATATAAGGGGAGCGTTCAATAGAAGGAGGATGTGTCTGTTGTTAATCACCTTCCTTAAATCTATCAAGTTGCTAACCTCTTATCTATGATCTCTGTTTAATACATTTTACAAAAGCTTCACTTGCCATTTAATTATACCTACCAAATTGAGTCCTTATTTATTTTTCTTCCAGAAAGACAGGAGAATTTAAAACAATTGGTTTCTCATCTTTAATGCTTGTATTGCAGTTTTCAATTTCGGTAACCTTTTCATTAGATATATCAAGTTCAAAGCTTTTATTATAAAATTCTTCCTCAAATTTGTCTATGTTATATGGAATATTATATGGAGAGTTTTCTAGTTAAGATTATTTATTAGGAAATTATTAACAACCTACACCTATCAGTCTAATTCTTTACGGTTATTTATCAATCTTTGACAATTAGCATGTATTACCCATTAATTAAGTATCAAATTTTGAATTTATTAAAATATTAAAAATAAAACATTAAATTTCAGCATAAAATTAAATTACCAATCTAAAAATTCGATTTATTTATCTTAAGATTGAAAATGTTCATTCTCTTAATTTCCTATATCTGATGATCTTAAATAGGGTCGTCTATCTACATAGTTTGTTTTTGTTAGTAGAAAGTTCTAAAACTCATAAACCTTAAAGATAATAATAAGCATAATAATCATAAGCTATAGTAAAATAACTATGTTTGCTATTTAAAAATAGTATGATGATATACCCCCATCTATTTAGCTAATTTAAATTGTAAGATGAAATAAAATAGGCTTAACATAAATATTACAGATTTTCATAGTAATTATAATAATTTTAATATTTTTTAATCAGCTCTTAAATCAATTAATAAAATAATTGTTTATGTTAATAAAGATACCTGTTAATCAATTATATTCAGGTTATAATTCGAAAAATAAAGGTGATTATATTTTGAATATAAGTTTGCATATTTTATATATCTGTAATATAAATACAAGTTATTTAAAAATAATTTAATAAAAAATGTAATATTTCCATTATATTTTTCATAATATATTAGTTTAATATAATTATTTTTTATGAATTCTAAAAATGAAGGGATCGAAATGAAACCAATCATTGGATAAGGTTAATATATTGATTATAATAGATCGGGAAGAAACTTCATAATACGATATAACAAAAGCAGCACATCCTGCCATTTGTTTTTTTCATATATTTTTTAAATTTTGTGCATTTTTTTCGTAATTGATAGTATTAGAATTAATAGATATCTATTTTTAGGGTTAATAATTTCGAGTACTTTATTTTAATACATACTGATAATGATTTTTCATGCTTTTGATTTTTATACTGTTAAGAATATTACAGGAAAATTTTTGGTTGGTTTAAGATGGTATTCAGATTTTACTCCAAAAGGAGATGAAGTTTGGAGATTTGAATGTTTTGACAAATGTAAAAGAAGTAAAATAGATTCATCTGTATTTTGGACATTTTAATTTGGAGCATCATGTGCATGGGCATTTTTTGTTTTTACTAATGTTTTATCTTTTGAATTTGTTGATGTAAATATTTAAAGATTAATCAAAGATAATATTTGCAGGTGTTGGAGCCAGTTTAAGTTGGATCAATCTATGGGGATTTTATAAATGTTCGAAAGATTAATAAAGAAAAATGAAGGGAGTTTAATCTTATTTGACTAAAAAGGGATTATAAATGGCAGTTTAAAGTTGAGTTAGAATTTAGATAAATTCTACATCAATCTATATTATTATTATTATTAAATTTCACAGATAAAGGTCAATTTAAAAGTAATTTAAAACAAACTTCAATAATTTATATTCATTAATCCGAAGAATTAGGATCTAATGATTTCTCCTCTTCATCATTTTTGCTTTTCTTTGCTTACCTTAATTATTAAATAAAATAATATATACAATCGACTTGTTACATAGGCTTCTAATTTTCTTGCAGTTTTAGTAGGAAGAGCATCAATGTCAAATTCTACTTCATCTTCTCCATTCGCTTGAACACTCTCTTGTACAATCTCCCAAACTCCTCTTAAATATTCAATTTTCAATTGTTTTATATTTTCCCCTAAGGTTAATTTCTCTTATTAAGTCATTTGTTTTTACAATTTGGATCTTAATTTAATATTATTTATTACACAATTTTTGGACTCGATTGCTATTGCTATTATTGTTATTATTATTATTATTATTATTATTATTATGATTGTTTCTATTATTAAGATTATTATTAGTATTATTAATGATGCTTTTATTTCTACAGATTTTTTTATGCTTTATTATCTGGCTCTTTTTTATCCTTTTATTATTGAGGCTATAATCTTTAGGCCCTTCTTGGCGCTAAATCATCTTGGCTTGTCTATTCCCATCTTTGATTCTTGAATGTAGCATCATGTTACTTGAATGTAGCATCAAACCTTGAAACCTTTTTAGACTTAAAATAATTGAGACATAATATTACAATTCTTTATTCTCTCTAATGAATTAGACTAGCCAAGTGTAAAGAGAATCCTTAAGGTAATTTCATTTAGATATATTCAACTTACTGTGAATTCAAGTAGAATTCAATCTAATTATTGGAATTCATTTATTTTTTCTTAAATATTTATTAATATTTTAAACAAAAAGTGATTAATAGAATAGTGATCAATTATTTTAATTAATCTCAATCCATAAATTACTTACGTCCTTATATTAATACTAAGTGAAGCAATAATGAATGAGATATTTAAATGATATTACATAGTTCATTCCATATGTCAATCAAAAATTTAAAATAAATTCTAACCATTCATTAATAAATTAACTAATTGTTAATATCAATTTAAGTTTAATTATAACTATTAAGGTAAATTACTTATTATTAATAACCTATCATTTTGATCTAATAAGATTAATAATATACTATATGAAACATTATATATTATTTTAATACATTTTTGATGGAATAAAAAAATAGATTAAAATAGTAAGATATTAATATAAAGTATGAATACATTTAATTATAATGCTTTTAGAAAATTAATTAATTAATGTATAAGAAAAAATAAACAATTTATTTTATGCTAATAAACCAGGATTTTTAATATATAAGTAGATGATAGTTTGGAGTATGGGATAAATAATTTAAGTACTTTTTATTTAGATATTGGAATGGAATGGAGTAGATCTAGAGAGAGAGAGAAGATTAAAAAATAAAGAGAGAAAAGTGAAACTAAAAAGGAAAAACACTACAAATTATAAAAAGATGAAATATTCAATTAAAGATATTTATTTGTGTAGGCCATTTCAGATGGGACATTTGGAAGAGTTGTGAGAGTATTTGATGGAGGAGAGAATGATTACAAGGCTATAAAGATCATTAAATCAGTCAAGAGACATATTTAAAGTGCCAAAATTGAATATGGAATACTAAGAACTATTCATTAACAAAATCAATATCATCCAGGAAATGAAAAAATTGTTAGAGCATACGAAGCATTTAGTCATAAGGATAATTATTGTATAGTTTTTGAGGATGTAATATTGGTATAGTAATTTTTAGCTTGGATAATCTTTGTATGATTTTATGAGAGGAAAATATTTTGGAGGATTTCAATTGAAAGCCGTTTAATAAATATTATATGATTGTCTTTAAGGTTTGGATTTTATGCATACTAGTGGATACACTCATACAGATCTTAAACCTGAGAACATTCTATTAATAGATAAATAATAGAAAGGGTAATTAAATTAATTAATCTATTATTAGGAAAAAAGAAGGTCATTATCATGTAAAAATAATAGATCTTGGAGGAGCTGTCTTTTAGACAGAATGCCATTCTTAATTGATTAATACTAGATAATACAGAGCACCTGAAGTAATACTCAAAAATAAATGGACTAATTTAAGCGACATGTGGTGTATGGGATGTATAGCAGTTGAATTATTTACAGGTTATTTATTAATCTATCATTAATTATAGGTCAATAGTTGTTTAAACCAAAAGGCAATGACTTTTACCATTTGGCAATGATTGAAAAACATTGTGGACCCATTCCAATTGAGATGATATAATAATGTAGAAATGAAGTCAGAGAATACTTTAATGAATACTAACTAAATGATTCCTTTTTAAAATGGCCAGATGATTAATTCATGATTTAAGAATTAAGTCTGATGAAGGTGTTTTAAGCATTAATCCCATAAAATTAATATGAATTACTTAATTTGATTGAGAATTTAATTGTAATAGAACCATTAAAAAGATTGACACCTAAGTAAGCATTAGAACATGACTTTTTTAAATTAAAATTTAATTGACTTTATTTTTATTTTAAGCACTATTAAAATAATTACTTAATTTTATACTTTTCATCTTTCATATGTTAAAATTAATTGGAATATTATTTTTTTGTAATTTTGTTTAAATTGTATAATTATCATATTGTTTCAAATTCAGTTGTATTGAATTTCATCACCATCTTAGGCATTTAAGGGTATTAAACCATGTCGTTGGTAACAAAGGATCCTTTATATTCAGGTTTTTCTTCAGGTTGGAAATCTACAGTCTGCATCATCTGTTTTTATTATGCAAAAAATTATCTTTTATGTGCATTAGATGGTCCTGTTGGTGCAGAATTTGAATTTTATATCCCATTAGTTGTTGTTGATTAATCAATTTCATTCTATAAAGTACATGTAAAAAATGGAAATTTCAAACATTCCTAAGCTGTCGGTCTTAGGATTGGATCTTTTTATAACATTTATTATAATAAAATCTTCAATTATAATATTAGATACTATAGCATTTGATGGTAATTTTCTTAATTATAAAAGTGTAAAATCGATTTGACATTTCTTATTTTATGCTAATACATAAGCAAATCCAGTCCCTGGAAATACATCTCGTCCAGTTAATAATTTATAGAATACTGCTCCTGCACTAAAGATATCACATTTCTTATCATAAATAGAATTTTAATCAGTCAAATTTGCAATTTCTGGTGCTACATATCCTGGAGTACCACATTTAGGAAATTTAAATCTATATTTATGAATATTAATATACTTTTTTATATTAGAATAAGTAGCTAAACCAAAATCTACTAATTTTAATGTTGTAAGATTGTTTATCTTTTCTAATACTATATTTTCTGGTTTAATATCTCTATGCATAATATTTTTTGAATGCATATAATCAATTCCACTTAATAATGCCTATTTAACTATTATTTTACATGCATAATCAATTTAGACTACTCAACTGTCAAACCTGTATGTTAATTCTTAAGTAATTATGAAAGGTTCTTTCCAGATAATAAATCCATTATTATATAATAACTTGTATCTCCTAAAAACACTTCTTTTATTTTCACAAAAGCTGGATGATCCAAAAGATTATTAATTTCAATCTCTTAGATTATTGATTCAGTTTTGGGGACACATTTTGCTGCATAAAATGTTTCTCCCATTTTTGATTTGACTAGTAGTACTTTGGCAGTACTTCCTTTTCCTAAAATTTAGAGAGGAATATAAAAATCCTGAATTTTAGAAAAAAACAATCTTCCATTTAAGTGTTATTTTAATTTATAAGTTTCTTCAGTTAAATAAGTTTCATTATCTATTGTGAATCCTACTAATCCTTTATTGAATTACCATTTGATCATATTAGGAAAATGTAATTTAAATGAGGACATAAGTTCACCTTATTTATAGATGTGTAAAAAGTCTTTCTTTAAAATTACTTTATATGAGTCTTTTAGATCTATCTGTAATAGTATATTAGGATCAATAAATTAGATTTATGTTTTTAAGACCAAAGAGTAAACATTAGGACAACAATTCAAGAACATTTTTTAATTTTTATTTTATTTTTACTCCTATAATTTAATAATCATCGTAATTGTCCAGAAAATAATTGAAATAATAAATTTCTTTTATAAATTTCTTATTAATTTCCATCTACTATTTCGAATGAATTACCTTTCACAAAAACTTTGTTTAGATGATTAATAATAATTGGATAAAGTTATAATACAAATAAATAAGATTAGAATACAATTCAATAAATAATTGAATGAATTAGAAAAAATGATTTATGAAAAAATACATCTCCTTCAAGAGAATGAAATATTTAAATAATTAAATCAAATGGAAACTCTATTCACACAATCAAATGATAGAAATTTTGATTAAAAATCAACAGAGTTAGTTTAAGTGATTTCTAATTTTTCAAATTGTAAAGAAAATTTAATATTCCATAATAATGTTGAATAGTTAAATCTCTTAAATTTTTAATAAGCGATTAGAAAAATGATTGAGTTGTAATTATCAACTTAATTTATGATGAATAATATCATCAATTTGATTGATTAAAATAAAAAAGACAATAGAAAAATTATAAATTAAAGTCAAACAAATGTTAGTAATGAGATTTGGAAACATAAAACATTTGCTAAATCAAATGATAGAAAAGTAGCATTTAATTTTACCAAAAATTGTGGTGTTGCTGAAAATATTTTACCTATTTAAAATGTGGTTTTATCTGGATTCTTATTAACTTAACTATTTTCAGGATTAAATCAATTTGATTAAAATATCAATGATTAAGCTAAAGAAGTGATATTTTTATTTAGAGTACATGAAGGAGTAGATTTAAGCATCTCTATATATGATGAAATTATTAAAATTAAACATTCCTAATTGAAAATTGTTAATGATTGTTATCACATTGAATTAGAATAAGAAGTATTTTTAAAAAAAGGAATGACATATTCATTATCCCTTGTCTCTTAAACAAATGAAGCTTTTAATTTATGTATGTTTGCTGGAAAAAGTGTCAGCTTTGGAGAAATAAAGTTCCTCAACAAAGAAACTGAAAATATAAACTAATCTGTTTCAGTCAAATAAAGTCTTACCCAATCTTGTATTCCAGGAATTGTCATACATAGTGGTTGATATTAGATATTATTATTTTATTAAAATTTAAGAAATTGTCAAAGGGTTTTCTTATATATTATTTACAATATAATAAAGATTTCTTTTTGTTTATTATTTCTATAAATATAGTAATTCTTATTTTTCTACTAATAATTTATATGAATAAAGAAGTTTTGTGAGAGATTAATTATTAATAACAAAAATGAAATTTATGCTAATAATATAAAATGTGTTTTTTATAAAGGTATAAAAATACATAGTCTTAAATGCTTATGTTACTAAGATATATTATCATTTATTTATAGAATTTACAAGCCTTTTATCTTAATTGATCGTTCTTAGTATATCTGATATTCAAAAATGTCTTTATAATTATTTATTATTTTTCTTCAGATAATAAAGATCCTATTTGGACAGCAATATCTTATGATACTTTTTAATTATTTATTTTAAACCTCAAATTCAATTTTTAAGGGTTCTAATCTTCAGTGCTGTCTAAACCATCTTAAGCAATCTCGAATTATTGACTCTTATAAATTAAAGAATTCAATCTTAAATTCTAGAATGATGTAATAAACTTAATAATATTCTAGATTTACATTCAATCATTTTAGTATTGTATGTAAATTAAAGTTCTTAGATTAATTAATTCATTAGATAATTTCTGAACCATTATTTTTATTGATATTAATCTTTTCGTATAATTAATGATTGGCTGAATTGTAATAGTTTTTGGTACAAGTATTGATTAAACATTCTTTAATTGCATTAAAATTTATCGATTAATTGAATGCTTGTCTATGATATATTAATTCTGATTTAAATTATTATTTCTATTTCAAATTCAAATGATTATTATAGAATTAAATAAGTTGAGATGTAGGCTTTTATTGAAATTACAAATAATTGATCTTTTATTCTTATTGTAAAATCCAATCAGGATAAATATCTGGTTAATTCAAGAGATTTGGATTGTTTTGTTTTCCAATAACCTAATATATTTGCTGTTTCTGGATTATTTTTATTTTTACAATAACTTCACCAGATGTATAAATAAATTATTGTAATGATGATTATATAAAATGTATAATATTTATAAGATTATAATTATGAATTTAATTAAAATCACAATTATTACCTTAATGGTAATAATTATAGCATTATGCTGCACTTTAATAGCCATAATTATAGATTTAGATGATGATAGTAGTAGATTTACAAACTACTTTATAATGTGTTGTGTAGTAATTTAATATGATGCATGTAGTCAGGAGTGTTTATTTGTTTAATCATCATCGAAGGTTACCTTTATTAATTTAAACCAAAAAGTAGACATGTTTAATTCGCTCGTATGATGTTAATATTTTTACTATTTAACAAGTCTTTTAATTCTAGCTATTTTAGTTTTGTTATATTCAGCCATAACTCAAATTTCTCATGCCTTACTAGACGATAATGGTATGTTAATCAAAATAAAGAAATTAGGCAATGGGAAAGTACCAATTATTGATCCACACGATTCTGATTGGTATAGATTAAAAAAGATTTCTCATATAATTGAATATTCTACCTGCACAATGGTTCTTATTATACAAATATTAATTGGGTATAAATAGAATACAAACCTCAATAAAGGTCAAGTAATTGAGAGCCTTATTGAGAATGATGTAATCATTATTAATTAATAAAAAGCAAGTCTTGATTACGTCATTAGAACCCCCAACATAAAAGTTTCATTAAAATTAAGGTACATTTACATAAGGAAATTCTCATATGATAAATACTTTTGAATCAAAAAATACTTAGTAATAATAAGCAATACAAAAATTAAACAACAACAATAATAATAATAATAATAGTTCATGAAATAAATTTTTATCAAATTTGCTTTATATATATATTAGAAGCTAATTATAATCAAAATTATTCATCCCATGGAGATGTTGGAATATTAATATCATGGTTATTAACTGTTTTAATCCTTTAAGCTATAAATTAATAAGAAGCACTCATTGTTCTAAAATGGCTACTAGGAGGAGTAATGCTGTTACTTATAATAATTTTAAAAATCTAAAATAAATTCTGGCGTTACTTTGATACAATCTAAATTCTATTCTCCCAAAATTTACATCATTTCTTCCCTATTCTCTAATTATGATATTGGATCTTTGCTGTTTTCTAACAAATCTTTCATTCTTTAAAATATTTCTTATCCTAATTTATTTTTCAAAAAGTCTGCCAATAATATATTTCTATTTGGTGATGTAGGAGTTTTGGGATTAAAAAGCAATTTTGCAAAAGATGGTTTCTTTTGGGTAATTTCCTATTCTACTTTTTCATCCAATTAAGTATTAATGGTCATAATCTTTTTATAAGGCTTTTTCTGAATTTAACAGTAATTGTTATTGGGTGAAACACATTCTGAAAATATATTTTACAATCCCAACTAAGTTTATCTATATTAAGGAGTAATGGATTATTTAAGTATATTAGACATATCTTTATTAATTGATTATTTTTCTTATTTTAATTCTTATTTGAATTCTTATTTTTCATCAAAACCTGGACATTCTATAGGACATATCCTTTTATTTAATAGTCCTTTACTTTTATAAAGAAGTTATAGTTTAATTTACTCCTCTTTGATTTAAGGAATATTAAGTATCTGATCAATATCTGGTCGAAGAACTGGATCTTTTTATAGAGTACTATTGAGGATATCTTAATAAAACCTAGGAAAAGTATCATTTAGTTGAGGAGTTTAGGAATTTATAATAGAATTGAGAATTGCAGGGAGAGACTCTCCTAAAAATGGTTTTTGTTATGTGCATAATTCATATAAGAAACATCCTAGATTCCAGATATCAGTTTTAGAATTGTAATTTTTGGATTGACAAATTTCAGGAGACAAATAATAAGGAGTTCCTTATTTACATAATTTAAATTACCTAAAGTTGTATTTGTAGATAGATCAATCAATTTTTTCGAGATACTAAAATCACCCAATTTAATCTATAATTAAGTATAATTTAGATACAATTCCATCATCAGTAATAAATACATTTCTTAATTTTATATCCCTATGAACTATTTTTTATTAATGTAAATATTAAACACCCAAACATAATTAAGTAAAATAGTTCAGAATGTCTGGCTATTTAGTTTTAATGTATATTGAAAGATCAGCTTAGATATAGTTGAAACTCTTACAATTTTTAGCATATTCCATGATAATACACAATTTGTCATTATGTTCAAAGGAATCATAAAACTTTATTATGTTAGGATGCTTAAGAACTTTCATTATACTAACTTCATTTTATGGATCTACAGTATCAAATACTAAATCTATTCTTTTCATAGCATATTACTATAAAATAGTTATTTTGAAATACTCTTCCTTTATTATCTTCCACTAACCAAACATCTCCAAAATTTCCTTTTCCAATCTTCCTTATTCTTTTATACTTCTCCATTTCTCTAAGTAATTATTAATTATTATATTTATAAATAACTAGAGAATAGTCATAATAAATTTTATGATAGTATGTTTAATTTAATTGTAAATTATTGTGAAATATAAATAAATAATAACATATTTATGGCAAGCTAATTGGAATTCAATCTTAATCAGATTCAGGTTGACTTTATTTTAAGTAAAATGCCAAAAGGATATTCACTTTTGTAATCTAATCTCTTAAAATCACGTGAATAAAGAGTGGTAATAATTCCTTTCCTTATAAATAAAATAGCCTAAAAAAGTTAACAAATATGATGCTTCTTTTCAAAGCAACAAATAGGAAGTAGTAGAAGATAAAAGCAAGAGATCCCAAAGAATTATTCCAGTTTAAAAAGAATAAATAAAAATTCCTTAAGATGATAATTGTAAAAAGGGATTGTAACTTCTTTAAAAATTCAAATCCCATCCAGCATTTAGTGAGATCAATGCTTCTGGGTATTTAAATATCGATAAAATTGAAGCTTCCTTCAAATAGGAGGGTATTACTTACTTGTAAATTAAAAGGTAATTTGATGAATCTTTGGAATCAAATTAGAATTGCATTACAAAAATTAACTTAATCTGCTTCATCTATCTAAATGCAAGATCAAGTAACACAATTAGAAAATCATTTTTATCATGTTTTTAAAGCATTTTAAAATGAATAGAAATAAACACCAACATCTACAAAGTATATCTATATAATAATATATTTAGAAGCATCCCAATCACTAACAAAGTAACATCCAATAAAGTTAAAGAACCATAATCTTAAAAAAAATAAGATACTCATATTTCATTTGAAGAAAAAAGATAATTAGGATAACATATACGAGAGTTACCTTAAGAACATTTGAAAGGAGTTTGGGAAATAGTGTAGTAAAGTGTTTAAAATCAAGAAGCCGAAGAACTAGAATTTGATATTGATCAATTGCCAGCCAAAGTTATTCGCAAATTATAAGAATATGTTTAATCTAAATTGTATCATATTAATATAAAATAGAAAAACAAAAAAAGTAAAAGTTGATCCATCAATCAATTACAGCTCCCAAAAATCCAATAACTAAGAAGATAGTTCTTTTCCCTCTGAGTCCTCTGATTGAGATATTATTAATATTCAATATCTATATTTAAATATTCTGAATCAGAATTTCCTTCTTATTATCATATCAATCATTTAATATATAATTATAATAATTCATTTATGTCATATATGTATATATTTTAGTATATAAACATATATGAAATATATTGTCAAATATATTAGGATATCTTAACTTTAAACTCTTAATGTTAAGATTAGTATTAGTTTTTATCTATTTTTGTCTACAGATAAATATAATTGAAAAAATGAATGATGTTAAATAAATTTATAAATCATTTCTTGCCTTTTTATTATTGTTTCCACTCATAAAATTCAGGATTTCTTGAATATACTTCATTTCTATTATTGTCAGATTTTTCTTTAACTTATGCTTGTTATTTTGATGAATATTCTTCGAAACTCATATATTTTCTATATAAATCTATATTCATTATACTTTTCTTTTTCATCATACAAGAGTTTTGTATTATCATTTGCATTTTCTATTGAATCTCTATACCAAATACTAAACACAAAACACAAGAGTTAAATCCCTAAACTAGCTAGTGTTACGAAAATGGACCTTGTATATTGATTTTTTAATTATTCCTTTAGAGCATCAGCTGTTTCCTAAGGCTCTTCAAGTTTTTCAATTGCTACATTCTTAGATAATTATATACCCTTATCAATAAATGCATCTTCTAAAACAAATGCTAAAATTGTAATTGTGATTTATCCCAATAGTATAATTCCTAAGATAAAGATATAAATTTTGATTCTAATAACTGCCTTTTTAGTGCCAAGAGCTATATAAATAGATTAATTTAATAATACATATTAAAGATAGAAATAGTTGAATTCCACCTAATATCAATATGCACATTACTATAACTGAGAATATTTTAGCTACGACCCAAATGTATACTGCTATAGCTATCATAAGGAGACCGCTCATCCCTAATAATAGATTGAAAAACTATTTGCAATAATAAAGACATTTATTCCCTGCTTTCATTGTAATCTATACAATTAATAAATAATTTATATACCAAATAAACTATTAAATTAAATTATAATTCATATAAAATGCTATATTTACCAAATAATTTAAATATACTTAAAGATTTTTAGTAACAATATAATTTAATGGGTAATAATTGCATTAAAGACAAAGAAAATCAATTCTTAAAATTAAAGGGAGAATATCCCTTGATGAATCCTCAGAAATAACATTCCCTTGAATAATTTACATACAATATGAAACTTAATTTGGATTCTTTTGAAGAAGAATTTTTTTAAAAGGAATACAAATTCAACTCTCATGTTTAAGAAGAGAGTTCAAGGACTCAATAATAGGATTCAATAGATTTTGTTATAGAATCTCCAACTTTCCGTACCTTAAATCTAAAGAATTATCTAGTTTTTAGAAATAACTCAGCACCTGTGTAAAAAGCCAACAAGTTTCCATATGTCAGCATTAATCATAGTAAGTACATTGTATATAATATTCCTGAACATTCAAATCATAAGAAAATAAAACCAAATATCAGATCACTATCAGGAAATAAATAACTATGTTTCGTTTAAAAAGTTGAAGGGCATAAACCTAGGAAACATAATACAAATATATCTAATAATAACATAAATAATTTAGGTTCTAAATCAATAACATGGTAATGTATTGATATGGGTAAATCAAATAAGATTGGCTCTTGGAAATTTAGTGACCCGGTAAAAATTCTATTCTGATTAGAATAAACACTTGAATTATTATTTCATTAAGTTATAATGAAATAGATATATATATATCTGATAATATCTAACTAAAAATTCAAGCATTTTGAATCAAGATTATTAATTATATTAATTTTTTCCAAAACAAAAATCTCAAATCAACATTTAAGAATATTGATATTTAATTGTAAAAAAGCAGATTAATTATTGGATATAAAAAACTAAAAATTACTATTATAATTGTAATTAAATGGATAAATCTAAAAACCAAAAATCTTCAATAAATGATACCTTTAATTATTTTACAAAATTAAAAAATATTTTGATTTAACTTCCTTAGTTTATTAAAGTAATATTTACATTTCTTATATGTAATTTAATCTTTGAATCAACTAAAGAATCATTTAAATGAATGATTTATGAAAATTAATTCATATGAAATGTCAAAAATACATTTGTGATTTTGTCCAGTAATACACAAATTTATATATTATTAAAATAATTATATAAATCAAAATATGATATTATTGTAGCGCTTTTTTAGTCTCTCTTTTGTTTTGGTTTCAAATTAGCATCCCTGTAAGACAACATAAACATTTGGATTTGCTGAGATAAATCTTTCAATTTAGTCTTTATCATTATCTTTGAATGGATTAACAGCCAAGAACAATATTTATAATTACTGATTATGAATGATTGAATAACCTAGATTTTTAGATAATGAATGTTACTTCCATCTGCATTTTATGTTAATGGTTCTAATTCAATTTCTGTAACAACTTCCTTCTTTTTTGCTTTCAATTAATCCTTAATTTGTTTATCCCTCTTTTCTTCTAATTCTCTATAAGCCTATAATTTTGCCTCATTTAATTTCTCAGGTCCAATAGTTTCTATAAGAGGTTTTAAATCCTCCCAAGCTACTATTTCACATCTTGATAATCCAATATATTGAATACTGTTCTTTTTACTCATAAAATTTGCTAAGATTTATATACCTTGTATAAATATAAATTATATACAATCTTTTCCAAGAGGATTATCACTCAATTCAATAACTTATAAGGCCTAAAGAATGCCTGGTTAAAATATTTAATTTAATTTTGGTTATGTTATTTAATTTCCCCTTAGATAAATTTAGGTAAGTGTTGGACAATTGATTTAAGGAATAATATTAGTATACTCAATAAATAACTTAATAAGTTTGTTGTTTTCAATAATCTTTTATAAAATGTCTATTTCAGTTTCAGAAAATTTAATATTGTATATCTTTAAGACATTTAAGTTTTAATAAAGAGGCCATAAAAACTAGAGTAAAGTTAACGTAATGGCATCAATTTAAGTATTTTAGAATACCAAAAATTAAGTAATTTCTGAAGTATTTTTAATGCTATCAATAGACTATTCACCAAGTAAATTGGTTATTGGTTGTTATTATTTGTTTTGTTTAGCATGTAATGTAGGATGTGGATGTTGATTTAAGATTTTACATAATTATTAATATCCATCTTAAATGCATGTTTTTGGAATTTATGTTTGCAAGGATTAGGATTGGGAAGAGAGGTAAGCTTCCAATTCTTTTATTTCAAAATTATTATAAGACCAAAAAGGATAAGGAAATGGATAACTTGGTATTGGAACTTATTGTTATTATTTTTAATTGGTTCTCATTTTTTTATTGATTAAATAAATTGTATAAAATCAATCAATTAAATTATATATACTTTCTTATTTTTATATATCCATTTGATATGTTACATGTCTATTAGATAATTTCACATCCTTTTGTAGATAAAGATTTTTAGTATATCAATTTGATACTTCTTCACTTATTATCTATGTTTGAGAATAAGTTGATTTTTATGGATTAGAATTCCTATTCATTACAAATTAGTGAGATTCAGCTAGATCTTACAATTGAAAATCCTCCTTTGAAATTTGATAAAAGATATGTTAATTCAGTTTTTAAGTTTCCAAACATATTTGCAGATAAAAATGCTTTGAATAAGAATTTATTTTTACTTATCTTTCTATTTATTTATCTATTCAGAAGTTCTAACTTAACTTGATTAATTTCAATTCTAAAAAGATTATTTTCCTTTTTTAACTTTTAAATCTGTTCTATGTAATCCTATTTTTCAAATAAGACATTCGACTAATAGAATCTACATGATTAATTTATATAAATTTGTTAATTAGTATATTATTCCTGAGTTTTTTTGGATCAACTTACAAAGAAATTACGAAGAATGATTCCTTAGTGTTTTACAAGATTAAATTTATGAAAAGTTTAATTATTATTCATTATTATAAATAAATGAAAGCAATACTAGTATTATCTATTTCATTAATGACATTGAACTCTTAATTTATTAAGACATCCACTCTCAATTTGGTAAGAGAATTGTAATAATTAAATAAAGTGTGATGCAAATAACTACTTAAGACCAGACATCTATTATGTTTAAGGAAGTGCAGCAACATATATAGAACCTACTTAGGCAGTAGTAACTTTGGAATTAGAAGTGAAAGATGAAAAAGCTCAAAATGCTCTACAATAGGCAGCTTCAATAGCTGATGATGCTGTAAAGTAAATGATAGACTTATTTGGTTAGAGCTATCAAAGAGAACTGCAAAGGAGAATTGAAGATTCAAACAGCTGATTTCACTATTTCACCATATAAGGAATACAGTCAGAGTAAACCTTACTCTTTGACATTTTCAGGATTTATGGTGAACAATAGGATAACAGTGGAAACACTTAATATTAGTGATGTAGGAAAGTAAGATATTTGTATTAAATATTAGGATTATTGACTTAGCAGTGAAACATAAAGTAAATAAGGTAAATGGAATACAATTTGATGTGAGCAAAGAAGAAAAGAAAAGATTGAAAGATGTTCTTGTTGAATAAGCTATTGAAGATGCTAAACATACAGTAATGAATTTAAATTATCTTAGGCTAATGTAGTGTTGAAAGAATTGAAAATGGGAGTTGTATCTGTCAAATCTGTTTAAATCTAAGAGAATTATGGATATGGAGGTAGCTCTTAAATGGATTAATAAGTGACTGTAGGATTCATTATTAGCCATATAGATTAATGACACATTATATGAATAATATAATTAAATAGTTTTCACTATTTTTAGTAATTAATCAATTTAAAACAACAATTAGTAGATATGATTTCTGATTTCAGCCTAATAATAAGAATTTAAAATTAATATCACTATTATTAGTAATTAAGAGGTCCTTGAATTATTATAATTGAGTTAATATTTAATATAAAAAAAATGATTAGAATTTTAACAATTGCAATGTGCATTACTCTTATTTTTGGATCATTCATCAAAGATTAATCAGCAATCAATAACATTGAAGTAATTTTAATTAACATTCTTATTTAGTGTTCTGAAGTGGAACACAGAAGACCTGAGGTATTTTATGTTACAGGAACAGGATCTCTAAGTGTTGAACCAACTATTGTTACAGTTAACTTTGCAATCGAGATTTAAAATGAACTTGCAGAATTTGCTTTAAATACTGCAAACAAAATATAAGCAACAGCCTTTAAGTAAATCTATAGTATAAACAAATAGATCATTGTAATCAGTGGATACATCAAATGCAGGAGTGAAGATCTCTACCACTTAATTTTAGATGTTCCCTCATGCAGAATATGATTATAATAATGGAAATTCTATACTCAAATTCAAAGGATATAAAGTAATCATTAACTAAAAATTGGAAACCTCAAATTTAAAGATTGTTGGACAATTGATTGATGCTGCAATAAATGCAGGAGTAACTACAATTAACAATGTTTCTTTTGATGTCAAACCAGAACAAAAGTCTGAATTAAAAGATTAAATTCTTTAATTAGCTATTAAAAATGCAACACATAAAGTTTATCTACTTATTAATTTTATTAGGCTGAAATTGCCTTAAAAGCTTTAGACATGAAAATCCATTCCATTAAAAGCGTTTCCATTGATTAATAATATGCACCAAGACCAATGTATATGACTAACAAAGCTATGGCACCTAATATGGATGGTGCTTCTGGTGCTCCAACTGAAATTTATGCTTAAGAATAGAACTTATCACATTCAATTACAGTAGGATTTATAATAGTTCCAATTTGATCAATGAATATTCTATATTCAATTACATAATTTTATATTCATATATCTATATAATTTTTAATTTAATAACAAAAAATGAATCAAATCATTTCTTTTTCTACAACTGTTTATCTATCTCTAATCTCTACAATCTCTATGCTACAAAACTACCAGATATATTTCTCATCAATTATGGCGATCTTATTACATCTATCAACTAAAAGTATAATAACTCCTCTTATATCAAATCCTTTTCTACTCTAGCCATTATTATAGCTTCACAAATTTTCAATAAATTATCAGGATATGGCATATCTTATAACATTATCAAATCTATTCCACCTGACATTATCCCTCTTGCCATCTTTCCAGCCACATATACTATTGTAATATAAAACCCTAGAATTGAGTATCCCAATAAAGCACTAGAATATTTATCACTCACAATATAAAATTTAATTCCTACTGATTATTTATAATCTGAATATATTGACCACCAAAATTAATCATTAGCTGTACAATTTAATTGTATTATTACTGAATTCATTAATCCTTCATCCAATATAGAAATATCCTTATTTTTATCTATTCTAATGAAATCATGATAAAACTTTTATAATTGAATTGGATTAATCATTTATTTATTCTCTTAACAACTTACTATTGATTCATATATCTATTTCAATGTATTTATATTCAATTCATAATTATCACTCACAAACTATGATGTTTAATCTGTATATTATCTCATAAATCTATAAGTTTATATTAAATTAAAGGTTGATGCACCTTTCATATCAATAACATTTTTCAGATTCTCTGACAATGAATATAAACTAGGATAACTGATATCCCAATAAGTATCTGAAAAATGAGTTAATTTAACTATCTATAAAGATTCTTTATCAATATTATTTAAGAATTTATATTATGATAAATTTTTAGCATTCCACTCATATTCACTAATCTAATGTATATCACTAACATGTGAATTAACAAATAATGTAAAGTAATTTGTTTTATTTATTTTCAAACCAACTTCAATATTAGCTCCAATTAGATTGTCATTCTAAAATGTTGGGTTTAATGGAGAATATAAAAATATTGGACCAAACAATAATGCTAATAACACTAATATTACCAAAAATCCTAATGAAAATTTAGTGTGAAATGCAATTTTAGCTCCAACCTTTTTATTAGAAAAGAAATAAGAATTACATTTAGCCATATACAATAAGGAATGTATTTCTTCTAATTTTATCCATTAAAATAAAGTTAATGATGTTTCTGAAAATGCCCAATCACATATAGTTCTTAATTCAAATAAGAAGGGCATTAATTTATACACTTTAAAAATAACAAAATTGTGAAACTTGTAACCTTTCATCAAAGTATTCTATGCCTAAAATAATAATAATTATAAGTATGTTTTACAATTTGATCATTGATCCCATATTTAATCTAAATGGAAGATAAAAAGAAATACAAACAAATCAACATATAAAAAAGTATCATAAAGATATTATAAGTTATGTATTAACATTCTCCAGCAACATTACAAGTACTCTATCTAATCTAATATAGTAAATATAGATTTATAGAAACTAGTAATACTACTTAAAAATAATATTTGTATCTTAAAGCAACTTATTCTACTTATTTCTATTCTATTTATTTCTTTTCTGAATAAGATAATGATCTTGCTTTTCTAATTATTGGAGGATTATTATCTTCTTATTTTTATCCTCCAACAGTTTATCTCATTTAAATTTCAATTTATTTCACTTCCTCAGGTTCCAATTAATCTTTCGATTGATTGAATTACTAAATCATTACTTAATTCTGATTTAAATTGTTTCCACTCTTGAAAAATACATCAATTATACTATATTAGGCAGATTTAGGTTTGTATTAAAGGATATATCTATCTATCAATATACAAAGAATCTGAAATAACAAAGCAACAACCATATGACCAGAAAATTGACTATATTTTAATAATTCTGAAATAGAAGGTGAATCCATAGATTTCATTTAATCATAAAATAAAAATATGTAGATAGCTAATATTATTTATATACCAGCCATAAATGGATATACATCTTTACCAGGTTTCATATTACTGAATGCTCTAAAGAAAAAATTAGGTTTTATTAATTTTATTCTAGTTAGATAATCTATTAGATCATCTTCTAATTTTTATAAAACTGTATAGGTTTAATTCATCTATATTGAAACTCTTTAAGCTTATAAAGCTGTATTTAAACATTAGAATCTCTCTTAACTTTTTGACCTTATTATTTTTTATTATTTTGGTCTCTTTATTCCATCTTCCAAATTCAAAGTACCATTACAAAGATGTCTTAATATACTTCCATAAATAGTCTCATATTGATTAATGAATTTCTAATAGAGACCAATATTTTTCATAATATTCACTTATATAATTATAGCTACAATTGTTATGAATTAAAAGACTACAGAATTTTCACCAAATAAAAATACTAAAAATGTATTGTCTTACAAAAATGGTGTTAGATCATCCAATTTCTCTAAAGCACAAAGAAAATTTAAATAAATAAAGGGAAATATCCACATCAATTTATCTGGCTGTTATTCTTCAATTGCTCCATAAGCAAAAACTAATAATGGTAATATTATAGTAAAGAAACCATGATTTAAAAAGTAATAAGTAATTAATAGTATGAAACAAATGAAATGCCAAAAAGAAAATGTGAATTATCCAATCACAAGAAGAAATCTCTTCCAATCATATTAATTAATGTATTGTGATATATCCTCTCTAGTTAAATTATTTGAAGAGGCATGCTCTGAGATTTTCTCTTTTAAGTTTTACCAATCCTTCTATATTTATCTTATCTCATTATTTTAACTAAACCCAACATTCTTCTTATTTTATAAGAATTACTACATGAAACTTTCTTTGCTTAAAGTAGGTGAAATATATTTTGTTGCCTCCTTGTAGAAACTTTATAAATAAGAAATCACAGCTTCAAAATCCTAATTTTAAATATATTAAATTTCATGTTCTGCAATTTCTAATACTTACAAATTTGAACAAGCAATAAAGTGGAAAATCTATAAAGTAGGTTCAAATAAGAATCGATTTCTATGTGATTCAACCCATTTATAAATTGTTAATTTCAAAGGTTCAGCCATAGGATTATATTGGTCTTGTATATTTAAGACTTAGCATTCAGATTATCGACTATTTAATATAGAAAATTTACTTGTCTTAATTAAATTCATTTATCATTTTTGTAATAGTATCTATTCTCTCTTTTAAATCATTTCTATCTTTATATCTTTCAATCAGTTTCATCAATTTTCTATTATTAGCTTCAAAACTCATAGCTAATCCTACAGCTTCTGATCTAGTGTCAAGATTATCATAGAAATCTTTTGATATTTTATCATATTATTCAGATTCCAATAGATCTTTGCCTAATTACAATAGATAAAATATCATAATTTCTACTATTGAGATATTACTGGGTGTATTATTTTCATCTTTAATTAGTTTCTATGCAAATAAGATAGTAAATATTATAAGGATAGCACCTTCTTGAACAAATATTATTCTTTTATATATATCAGTTCTTTTTTCAGTTTATTTCTTTGGAATCTTTAATTATATCTCAATTACATATAATGATAATCTAAAAATAGTAACAAAATTTACATTGTAAATAGAAACATAGCTAAATTAATAGTTTTTAAAATTCTAGTTGAGTAGACAATAAATAAATAATAACATAATACACAGAGTTATACTAATAATATAAAATAAACAATGCTAATTATGTAAAGTCGTTTAATAATGATGTAAAGTTTAGATGAGATATGCTTTTCTTTTTTTCTTAATTTCATATTTATGTAACATTAATCAATAAATAAGATCATCTTAATGCTTAATACTTCTTAAAAGTAATAAAAAAGCCAGATTGCAAATATGATAATACAATTAAATATAAAAGTACCTTTACTCCTACCTTTACCAGATAACCCCCATTAATCTAGTAATTCTGTATTTGAGAAATTGAATATTAGATATTCTGTTTAATTGAATTCATTAGGTAATACTCTTGGTGATGAACCTTATGATAAAGTTATAAGATAGCTAACATATTGGAAAATCACAACTAATACACTCACTCTTTAAAATAATAATAATAAAATACTTATTTATAGTAGATTTAGAGTTGGTTGATGAGTAAAATACAAGTGCAAATAATAGTATGTAAATTATACTAAATATACCTTCAGAAATAGCAGCCAGAAAGAATAATATTATCATATACATTCTCTCTGAAGAATGTATAGCTCCTTTTTGAAAGTTTAACTTTAATAATTGATATTTATTGTAATAGAAATTATCAATCAAATAAGAGGTTGAATTTTATAATGATTCTCTCTCAGAGACTCTATATTATTCAGTCATTTAAATAGATTTAGTAATTTATTCCTAACGTTAATCATCATTGTCAATAGAATTTAGAAAATCTGAAGCTTTCACATCAATAATCACAATTATCAAAGCTATTAAATATGGATATATATCTTTGACTATCAAATCATCTCTTTAGTAATCATTATATGTTCCAAATGCAAATAATATATACTTAATATTTACCATTGTTTTTAATTCAATATCATCCTCAAAATATTTTAATGATTAAGATAAATAAGTAATTAATAAGAAGAATAGGCTAAACATAAGTGTTCCAATCCAACAAGCTTTTTTATATTCAAATGATTTTATTTTTATGTCTTTGGTTATCATTGCAATAGTTAAAATAAGATTAGTATTATATTTTGATGTTAAAGAATCCTCCATTCTAACACGCATTCCTTCTTTCTCTACTTTACTTATAAATATATATTTCCATCTTATGATTTCTAATTTAATTTCAATTAATACTTTCATTAAGTTTGCTTGTGATTTGATGATTCTAAAATTATTCAATAAAATATGATCTAGTTTTGTAAATGTAATAAAACATAATTAATAAATAAACTAACATACTACAAGAAATCTTATATTTAATTGATGTTATAACAATTATTATGTAAATAGTAATTGGTAATACTAAACTAACATATTTATAAACTACATTTAAAAATGGACTAAAACAATAGAACATATAAATTATTACAATTAAATAGTGAAATCATAAGCAAAATTGGCTGCTATAGATTATCTATCTTCCATTTAAGACTCATTATTAGAGTTAATGAGATTCTCCTTAAGACTTTTACTTAAATCCTCTAATTCAATTTCATTATGTTCATTTATATTCATTTTTTATCTTTAATTATGAACTGTTAGATCATTTATTGATATCATCTATTGTAAATAATCTTACCCCAAATATCCTAAACATAAGACTGCAATATCTAAGATAAGATTTGGAAATATTAAAAATGGTACTCGTTTACTCAATCCAATAAATACTTAATGAGTATACATGTATTCATAGATAGTTATCTTTCTTAGTTAAGTTTATAGTAATTGCAAACTTATATAATAATATATAATTAATTACCATGAAAAATCAAATAAATATCTAAATAATGTTGCAAATCCAACTTACATTAGAAATATACTCCAACATATTTATATCTTTCTATATTGTATATCTTTATTTATCATTCCTGAAATATGAGTTTTAATTATATAAATTAATAATAGAATCTAAAATAGATTTATAATATTGAAAGATTAGAAAGTAAGTATTAATAAGGAAATCCAATAACAAATCCATAAAATAAATTTGATATACAATACATTATACAATTATCTTATTGATGAAAATAATCCAATTTTAGAAATCATTTTTTAATAGTTTTCCTGTAATTGTTTATATGTTGTACTTTTATATGTTTCATATTGTAGAACAACAAAACAATCAAGCATCCAAAATACACTTAAAGACCCAAAATCTTTATCATTAAATCCTAAATTAAATGGCAAATTATATTCAAATTAAAATCCAAATAATTCAATAATATTATAACCAAAATCTCCAAATACTACCATCTCTAACATATATACATATTTAAGTAATATTATCATATTAATTATTACAACCATCCATATCCAATTTCTATGTCTAAATGAATGTTAAGAATTAGATCTATTTTTATTTTCATGTCTCACAATAAATAAAATTGTTGTAACCAATAAAAGTGTATGAATAATATTAGCTGTAAATAAACTAATCCAAAATACTATTACCAAAGTAATTGAATAACTATTCCTTAAAATAAATGTCCAAATTAATTATGCAATTTAAAATGCTTCCTCTTCCTATTCTTAATTAAAATATGTCTAGAATAATGATTACTTTGAATTAAGTGCATACTATATTTATTCTTTATTATTCAAATAAAATTTATATGTTCCAAAACTAATAAAAATTTAAATCCAAATTAAACATTAATCAAATACATTAAGTTTTTCACATTCTCTTATTTCATAATATGCAGTTGGATAATAAATCAAAAATAAAAATTAAATTATCTATTCTGGATTCCTAGTTATTGAACTTTAAAAAATCCATAAAATTGATAATGTAAATCCCAAATAAGGAAACCTCATTATTATAAATACACAATATAGTTATTAAATTGCAATAAGAATTCTAAATATTACAAATTGATGATTCTTTTTTATTTTTTCTTACCCTTCTACATTCTCTTCAATCACCTCCTATTCTTATTCTACATAATTTCTCTAAACTTCTCTATTCATCTCAATCTAATTAATCTATGGTGAATCTCTCTAATCTTATTATCCATTCTCTTAAGTCTATATTATCAATGCAACCACTGTCTATCTTCTTTCCTATCTTTCTTTTAAAGTTAAATAATTTATTAAATCCAAATCAAAATCATTAGATAAATCACTAGCTATACTCACTTATCCTCTTAATTATCTCACATTATATAACACATCTATTATGATATTTAAAAAATATGCTATTGCCAATATTAGTAAATATGGACCATCATATGATGTTTTTAATCCAGAAAGCAATGCTTAAAAACTGTTTAATCCATATTCAGGTAATCCAGAATATTCTAATGCCAATATTATTATCAAAGAGTATTATATAACAATCTAAAGCTTACATAGTATTAAATGTTTAAAGCTTTGTTTCAACTAAATACTAATTACTAAACAATTATACAGTTTTAAAAAAGAATGGCTCTTAAATACTGATTTCATAGATCAACATAAATGAAAAGAAATTCAAAGGATATGCTGCTAATGTTGGTTTCATAAATGAGGCTGTCAACAATAAGATTGCTTCTAAGAACTAAAGTAAATTTAAATTTTTTTACTTAAAGATAACGATATGATGCCGAAATTGTATTGAAGAATCGAAAGTAACTCCAATTCACTTTCGAGTATATCGTAAATTCTGATGACATGTATGGAAAACTGATCAAAAAGAAAATGCTGTTGAAGATGACATTTGAAAATAGTGTTAAATCTTTCATCTAAAATTAAAAGTATAATATTTTACTCTCTCTTAAATTATATTTGTGTACTCTTTGTATATTGCTAATAAAGATTTTAAAAGTTCAGGTGCATAAAAATTGGCACCTAAATATAGTAATATTATTATGTTGATTCCAACAATTATCATTACTTTCAATTTATAAAATCTGCTAATTCGAAATGATTTATCTATTAAAATCAACTTTTCTTTTTAAGAAAGAGTCCTTTTATCATTAAAAATACACAATACTCTTTATGTTGCACTAATTCATTAAAAATTCTATCATTTCTTTTAAAACTCACTTAAATACTTGTTTTGAAAAGAATCAAGCATTCTACCAAATATAATGCAGGTAAAGATTCTCTGAAATTAACACAAAAAAATATTAAGGCAATACTAGATAATGCACAAAATATTTTATTTTAATACATTTATTTAATTATACTTTCAATAATATGCAAATATACAAATATCCACTTTAAACTGAATCATAATCATATAAAACTAGGAAATATTATATATTTCTAAGTGTTTTCAATAAAAAAACTAAATAAACTAAAACTATTATATTAATTTAAGAACATTTTTATTATTAACATTATTTCATCTATCCTTTTTAATCAATTTTAAGAATACTCTTTGATAAAATATAATTGCTTTAAATAAAATATAATAATATTAATTAACTTATAATGAGTTCACCTCTTAAAGAACTAGAATAAATATAATTGAGATAAATAGAACATGGATATTATTAGAATGATACTAAATAAATAATATAAATCTTAAAATCTATAAAAATGATTGCCTTTGATAACATTAATAAAAAACAAATTTAATAGCCTATAAAAATTGAAGATAATTATAAGAATTAGGATTAAAATGAAATAGCATAATTTTATAGAAATCAATACAAGTCAATTGATATTGTAGAAAGATCTAATTTAAGATCAAGAAACATTAATAAAAAACTCATTGAATATTAAAATCGAAATACACCAAAAAATTTAAAAATTGGTTTGCAATCACTTAAAAATAGTGAACATACTAATAACCCCATTAAATAAGCAATAAAACCTGTTACATCTTCTCATACAGAAAGGATCAAATTTGATAGAGCAAGAACTTTATTAAATAAATCATTCAATGATTTTGCTCAACAATGGATAAAAATTGAGAATAGGAACTCTCCTAATATAAATAAAAATTTTCGATATATCAGGAAAGGATAATCTATTTGTTTAGATGAACTTACCAGTAGAGCTCAATCTATTATTCAATCTGCAACCATCAATAAAAAATTAAAAAAAACATTATATAATTAGTATGGTACATATACACCTACTAATATAAGGGATTAATAATTGGCTAACACTTAAATTTAATTAGGTAATCTTTCTTTTGAAATACCAAAATGTAATAAATTTTTAGTTGACCAAGAAATGAGAATTTTAAATAGTAGAATAGCAAATAGAACAAAACCAAATATTCTAGTAGTTGATTAAAGAAGAATGTAAGTATGATTTGTATTTGTTTACTAATTAAATTTATTTTATGTCTTTGACTTATATTAATTTGGAAAACAGTCCTCATAAATAAAAACCATTTGGTTTAGCAAGCGGAATGATAGATGATTTTTTACATAATCCATTGGAAATGTTACGTACATTGAAATGTGATAAAATAAGCGGTAGTTGGGATTTAGGAAAAATAAGAGAGGTTTTGAATAAAATAAAGGATCTTGCCTTATAAAATAATATAAGTCATGATGATATAGATCCACCAAAGGTTTTTGTAGAGAATGAAATATAACTTGATTAAGTTGGTGATTTTGATAATCTGTACAGTTTATTTAAGCATTCTGAATAGTATGATAACAAGTCTTAAAGAATTTAATAAATTATCAAAGACTATAAAAATCGAGTGATATATAAATCATAAAGACCTTCATCTGTTTAACCAAAGATTATTCAGTAACCAAAGAAATGTAAATTAATAAGCAAAGAGTTCGAATAAAAATTAAATAGTATAAATTAAAAATATGGTATGAAAATAAATCAAATGGCAGTAAAAAGTAAGTATATGAATAATTACTCATTAAATACAAATATTTAATAAACAACCAACACAAACTTTATGCCTCCTTAGACTACTTGTTCAGCTAGAAAGACATATTCATTTCGTAGAGAAAAAACATTTGATTTAGATTAAAAGTTTTAAAAAAGTGCTAGAACTACTAGAATAAGAGCATAATCAGGATAATAAATTAAAAATATTGGATTAGAAAGATAAAATGTATCAATAATTGATAAAATAATGAAAAAATCACAATTATGCAAAAAAGTTAATCTAAAAAAATATGATTTAGAAAATTATGATATTTAACCTACATTTATGTTAGATGATAGTGATTGTTAAACAAAAAAATTAATGAAATGCATAGAATTCAATCCACTCAATTCAATTTAATAAGAATATAGAAACTTTATGCCAAATGATGATGATTTCATTATGAAATTAAGTTTTTAATAAATTCAATCTAGAGAAAAGAGATAAAATCCTAATAAATAAAAAGTATTCTTTGCAAAAGCATAAAGTAAATATATCCAAGATCCCATTTGATTTAAGTATATGTTTACATTTTTGCAATGTAATATAATAATTAAAAAACTGATATTTTGAGATCCTCTCTATATCAATTAATGAATGTAAACACAAGTAATTTATATGACCAATATTTATATTCTGATTTTTAATATATAATTCATCCTGTTTTGAAGAGCATGATTGCCAGTTATCCAATGTAAAAATAAATATAATGTTTTGTTTCGTGTGTTACATATGAACCAAAGTTTCTTCCTACAATACAATGCCATGTTCCATGATATTTTGCTCTTAATTCATCCTTGATATATGATGCAATTTATTAATCCTATAAATTACATATGCTTATACAGTAGAACTCTTATCTATAGCTTATCTAGAAACTTCAATGACTTCTCTTTGCATTTCATCACTCATATCTATTTGTTTAATGACAGGTTGTAATTTATCGAAAGACATTTGAATATAAATTATATTAATATAAGTTTCAAGACTTTAAGAAAGGTCATTTAAAATATTTCTAAATTAAGTAAAAATACTCAAATTAATACTGTAATATTATCCATTTCTTTAAATACATTCATTACTAACTCTTAAATTTCATTAAGAATATATCTTCCACCCTTCCCTAAAGTTGTTAATAGATTCATTGCCTTTCCTTGGAAAATGATAAATAGAGCCAAAAAGAATAAGAAAAATACATATTAAATCAACACTTGAGATCAATATTTTAATTATATTAGGAAACTGAATTCATCATTAATTAATTCTTATATTCACATAACAGCATATATATATTATTTCAATCAAGTTGTATATATATAATTAATGATAACAAAATAGATGTTATAATTAATTGATCAGATTATATTTGTAATCATCAGAAGATTATAAATCTATTTTTAATCTCTTCTTAACATAAATAAATGAAACATATTAAAATAGTATAAAAGACCATGTTTAATTTAAATCAAAATCTTAATTATTGCATGATATTTTATGTAATTCTTCAATATAGATTAATTTTTTATTGATATTAACAAAATTTTCTTATATTTATAAATGTTTTTTAATTAAAACTTCCTTTTCTCAATAATTTATGATGATATTAATTTTTAATTGGAGAAGGATTAATTTATATTTAATTACCAATCTATAAATTTTAGCATGATTTTAAATAGGATTATAAAATTTAGGTTTTTATTTGATTATATTAAGATTTAAAATTAATATTAAAAAGGTACCAGGTTAAATTTGCCAAGTTGAATAGAATTATAAGAAACTTCAAATGGTATGCAATAGATGAAGAAAGAATCTAATTTTCTGCCTATTTTCTTCCTTATAGATTTGAGTTGAGTGAAATATCATTTTCCAATGTAAGATTTATTTACAATTAGAATTCTTGTGTTTAATTGAGAACTTGTGTAGTCATGAATAGCTTCAATTTCGCTATTTATAGAATAATGAGGTATTATTCTAAATAAATTATTAAATAGGATCTAAATTGAGGTTATATTTAACCAATGGTAAGAGATAAACATCATAAGGAAATCAATGTAGGCTCTATTAATTTTTGAATAATGAAATGATCTAATTTTCTATACATATATATAAATTATAATTGATTATTCTAAAATATATTAATAAAATTTCTTGATTAAATTTTTCATTGTTATAAAAATTATTAAAAAAATGACACTTTCTTAATCTATTTTGTAATTAAAGGAAGGTAATACAATATGACATATATTAATGAATAAAGATTTCTCTAAAAAAGTTTAAAAATAATTGTTAAGTTTAAATTTCATTTAATTTTTTTACTTGATTTCAAAAATGAATAAAATTAATACTTTAATGAAAAGTTTAACCTCAAAGGATTATATAAATAAATATACTCATATCTTTCAAGCATCATTACCACTATGTATATTATATAGAAGGGAAAAGGAATGGGATTAAATTATCAATTTGATAGGAGATCATATAAAAGAATTTGATAAGCTACCAAATGGAATCAAACAAAAGGTTGATTAATTTACAAAAAGCTCATTATATTTTTTTTTAGCTGAAGCATAATATCACTTAAAATAGACTTTGACAGCAGAAGGATTATTAGCTTTAGACACAAATGATGAGAAGATTAATTAAATAAAAGCTAAGACATATTTCATGTTATATAAGCAAACTAACAAAATTGAACATATTGAGTATGCAGCAAAATTAGCAGAATAGTTTTTTGGAACTGATCATAAAATAAGTTAGTTGTATTAAACAGAATTAGAGTAGAGATAAAGAAAAATTAAATTCTTACAGTTATAATCAATACCAAACTTAGAAGTTTTTAAACAAGGATTAGAATTTTAATATTTCAAACATTAAACTAAAAAAGAAGCTAATTAAAAAAAAGGTAGAAATATGCATTTAAGTGAAATTGAGAGATTAACAACTGAAGCATCAACATTTGAACCATCTAAAAGAATTAGATATAAAGGTAATGAATCTTTATTAAGAATTTCTGATTAAAAAATGAATTTGTTTCTTCCTCTTTCAAATTCTAATCTCAATTCTAAATCAATAATTTAATTCAGATAAAATAACATTACAAGTGAATTAAGAGGATCTCATAAGTTAGATTCTTTTTAAGATTTTCCTATTGAAGGAAGTAATTTATAAGAATTACTTTTACCAAGACCTTAATCATGTAAATAGAGACATCCTAAAAAGTTAATTAAAAATTAGCCATCACCTTAAAAACATCATCATTAATAATAATCAAGTTTATCTTAATCTTAATAGAATAGGAATAATCTATTAAAAAGAAGTTAAATCAAATAATAAAATTTAATGAAAAGTAGTTCTAAACAACGAATAGAGGTTAAAGAATAATCTTAACCAAAAATTTTAGATTCCAAATCTATATAATGTGAAATGTCAGAACAATCAAGTTATTTTAACACTGATTAATAAAGAGGTTAACAAGATTTGGAATTTCATTTTTCTCCTAGAATTGGTTAATCTTATTATAGTTTAAATACAAGTACTTGTGGAAGTAAACATTAAATTGATAATGAATATTTACATAATAGATTAGATGGACTATACAAAATTTAATAAGAACATGCATTAAGAATGATAATAAAGAATTTTAGAAGTTTTGTTTAAAAGTAAAAGATCTAGAAAAGTCAAGATTTAATGAAAAAGAGTACAGCCAAATAACATTTTTCTAATTTGGTTGTTGAAGTTGGTGCAACTAAAAATATGTTGATAGATGAAAAGATTGCTAGAATTAAATCAATTCTTCATATATGTTAAGTAATAGATTAAGGTTCATTAAAATCATGGATGATCTATTCACCAATTAAATAAATTAATGCAGTCTCTTGGAAAATTAAAAACTTTTCATGGATCATATTTAAACGATTAAAAACTAAGAAATCATAAATTCATCCTGATATAGCAAAGTTATATAAGGAGACTCCAAAATATAGGTAAATTATAGAAGTATGGAGTAATAGTATAGATGGTACTAATGCTATTTTTGTTTTAAGTATTTCAATTGAAATTAAAGGTAAATAATATGATATCAGATTACATCTCAAAAATATATAAAATATTTCTAAAGATTTTGAAAATACCTTTTCAAGTACAGAACTCATATCCTAATTAATAAATGTGTATTTTCAAACTCATGGTATCCAATATAATCATACTATTAAACCTACAACTTAATTTATTCAAACTAAGTAAACATTATTGAGATAAGATATTTTAAAGAAAGGATGTTAAAACATATCAAATCATTTGAACTAATTGTTTTTAAATAATTTTCTTTATATGAGAACAGAAAATGGATACAAATTTAGAAGAGTCACATTTTCTGAATAAATTCTGGAAAATTAAGTAGAATTGTATAAATAAATTGAATAAAGAAGAAATTTAATTAAAAAAACATTCTCTCCATTTCATGTTGGTAGTAGATATTTTGGTATTAAAAATTCTAATTTAAGAAATCAAAAATTATTAAAATCTTTGTCTATTGCAATCGAAATGTAATCTCCAGTTTTATAGTCAAGAGGAATGTCACCTTATAATTATTGGTCAGGATTGAGATCTCAATCTTTTAAAGTAGAATTTTAAGATGAAATAATTGAAGAATCTAGTTTTACACCAAAATCAGGATTTTCCTAAGCTTCACCTAGATCTTCTATGTCCCCTCAAATAAGATAAAAGAATAATACATTTTCTTCATTTTCTTAAAGCTCTTCAAGTCTTATGAAAAAACCTCAACAAAAGTAAAAACCTATTATTGAAGACTATTTTAAAAATTATCCAAAATAAAGAGAAATTAAATTAAAAGATACTATTCCTTTTAATCCTTATTAGAGTCAGTAATTAATTATATAATGATTTTAGATAGATTTTGCTACTTTATTTAACACGTAATAAAGAAGGTTGGCATCTTAATTATCTGACATTTACATTTAATTTTGAAAATCCAGAAAACTTTGGTCATTTTCTTCATCATAGTTATTTATTTTAAGAAAGGGAAGTTGTATAATCTTCATATTCCTTACAAAAATTCAGTGAAATTGTGGATGTTGATATTTCCATATTAAAAATCTTTTTGGGATATTATAGAAATATTCCTTACATTGCTAAACTCAATTATATATCATAAATCAATTAAATTGAGGGATATACTTATAAAAAATTCAACAATAATAATTTTTATGAACGTCCAGAATATAAAATGACAAAAAGAATAGAAAGAAAATCATTACTTATTGACAATTCACAAATAAATATAGATCATTATTATATCTTTATGTTTAAACCTTTAAATTAATTGCGAATTGTATTTAGAATTAAATAATCATTCTTTAATGGTAAAGAAATTTATGAATTATATATGTACAAAATTTCATAACCAAGGTTTATATAAATTACCAATTAATAAAGCTTAATAAAATTATAAGAATTATTTAAAAAAATCATTCATCAATAAAGTAGACCAACTATTGGTGAATTTTAATAACTATAAAGAGTCTTAAATTATTATATACTTTAAGAATAAAAGGCAAATGGAAGCTTTGTAACTTTAGGATTTTAAAATTAAACAAAATAAATTTTTAATTATGAATTGAAATAAAGTTCAACTAAAGAAATATATAAAATACTTTTAAAATATTTAGTTGCAAATGAACAAAGTCATATTAAGAATTTATTAAGAACTTACTGTAAAATAACTAAATTTCAAGTAGTTTCTAAATTAAATAACTTTAAAGGAATGAATTTATTATAATTTACTTAATATTTAATGGAAGATGATATAATGATTTTGGAGATTCTGATATTTCCATTTGAAAAACGTTTATCTTCTTTTAAAACCTATCTTAATCATAATGATTTATAAACATTCTAGATTTTGAATCATTAAGTTGAAGAGAAAGCTTTATTCTTAAAGAACCTACTAAGTTTATCATATAATGGGAATTCCTAGTAGGTTCATTTGTCTCTGAATTCAAATTTTAAGTATGTGAATCAAATAAATGAGAATCTGGGATCCAAACAAAAAACAAATCTATTTATTAAATAGAAATAAGCTATATAATTAATATTTTAAAAAGTCAAGAAATTGAGTAAGCATTTTTTGATTGTGTCTCTATTTCAGAATACTTTAAACCATGACTTAATTATATAAATTTACATTCCAAATCTTTGCAAACAATTTAGAAGTGTTATGTCAGATTATGAATTTGGACATTTACACCAATAAACATTAGACAAGATTATTCCTGGAAATATATTGGAAAATTTAGATGAATATTTGATTCAATTACCATAAAGATATAATAATTTCATATAATTTATGAGATAGCGAAAATTGTAGCATATAGATGATTAATTTTCAATAAAATCAAGATTAAGTGAGAGATCAGGAATCTCTTCTATCAGTATCTAAAAGTTTAAAGATCAATACGAATAAATGTTAATTAATTAATACTAAAATGATTTATCTAATGGATTTCACAATTATCGTTCTTAAGCCTAATCTTAAACTGGATATCATCATTAGACTTAGATGAAGCAAAGTCATAAGGTTTTAAGAAGCGAAAGTAAGAAGCCTTCATCAAGAACTTATTTTGGAAAATTATCTCATCCATAAAGAGTATCACATGATGAGTAAAGTATGAATTTAGTTGATAAATGTAGTATTCAAAGAAAGAGTCAGTGTGAAACCATCAGTAAGCAAATTCGATACATTCTATGATAGCATCAAATTGTAAAAAATCTTAAAAATTGCAGCATTATCCAAAAATATTTCTTATAAGTTCATAATGTGTTATGTACTATTAATTACATAATTAGTTTTGGGAATAAATGATTGAAGATTGTAACATCATAATGACTAATTACAATAAATATATTTTATAAATAGATACGTATAGAGGCATATTAAGATAATTAGGGTATTTCTTATTATATGAAATTTAGAGTATCTAAGTAGGTTTTTATTGATGATGATTATTAAGCAGAAATATTTTTTGAGTAACAATAAGTTGAATATGGTTCAATGTTTGAGAAATACAGTTTTATATCTCTAAAAGAATCATAGAGCACAAATATCTATTTTTCTTACAAAAAATTAGATGGATCAACTTAAAAGACAATAAATTTGAAATGTTAATTTAGACAATGCATTTACAATTACTCATCAGTATTATATATATTTCTAAACATAGTTAAATCAAATCTCTTATAATACTGCCTTAAGAATTCTTAAATAAAGTAGTGATTATTTAACTGATTAAATAAAGAATAAAGTAAAAGTAATTGAATTTCCTAAAGTTGATATCAAAAGCATTTAAGCTTTAAGGACTAATAAAAAATCTATAAAATTAGAAACTTATATTAATAAGTATTATAATATAATATATTTAGTCATTCTAAATATAAGTTTATTTATTCATCTAGATTGATGATGAATGTAATAGTAACTATCTTATATAAAAAAGAAAGATTTTATTTTTATTTGGAAGATTGCCAAAAATAGGTAGAATTTCCAATTAAAATGTCAATCAAATCTGTCTAGGATAACATTCCTCATATATCAATGCTTCTACAATGTTAATAAGAATATATAATTGGATAAAGATTGTTGTCAACTTATAAAAACTTTTTAATAATAAAAGCATATGAAAAGTTATTTAAATTCAATAATTGAAACTTGTATTTCTTTTACTTGAATATATGTATTTTTAATAATTAACATAACATTTATGAAATACCTAATTATGTATTAATATATCTATACTGCATCATAAAAATGTTCTGCAAACTATGTTTTCGGATGAAATAGTAATACAAAAAAGATAAACTTCATGAAATGATAATAAGGTAAATAATATAATATCCAATACAAGTAATCATCCAACAAATGAACAATCATAACAATAACCCAATATGATAACCATTATTTAGCATTTCTGTAATCTAGACATTAATAATCAATCTATTACTCTATGTTTCAATGACTTCTAAAGTCATAATGAATGGATAAACCAATGTCATAATTTTAATAAAGAATCCTCTACCAATTCCCAATATAATGCAAGCCAATCCCAATAACACAACAATGAAGGCAATATATGAAGGGCGAGATATTTTGAATTTTCTTGCATATAATTTGAGAAACGGTATTTCATCACAAGAATCCAAACCAAAGGTTGTTATTAATTAATCTAACTACATTTTTAATATTAAAATAAATATATATTTTATCTATACTCTGTAATTATATTAGAGTTTTTCTGAAAGTATTGTAAATTGAATTCATTTCTTGGAAAATCATTTATGATCTATCTTTTAGAGACATGTCAATTGAAAATTAAGTTCGCCTTATTGATCCATCATATTCATGTTTTGTTTGTCTTTTTAATTGACGATCTATTAAATGAGATTACATCAATCACATTTATTATATTGTAATTAAATTATAGTGAATTCCATACAATAAAGAGGATTAGTGAAGAATGGCTAAGGTGATATTAGTTCTTAGCTGTGATTCTTAATTTAAATTAACTCTTGCAATTATGTATGGCTGTTTTTATATTCCATTAATTAATATTTCTCATTTCTATAATCATCTCCTCAACTAAATGTGTTTTTACTCATTTTAATTTTATTAATTTAAAATCTAAATAATAATAATAATATTCATTAATATTCAATATTCTATTCTTGAATATGGAGATCGTATATATGATCTACCATTTTAACTGGGTGAGATAACCCTCCTTGTCCTAGATAAGTTTGGATACTCTACTATTGTCTCTGGAATACGTTCTACCTCTTTTATTATTGGCATTTCTCTGTAAACATTTATTGGTTCAGAATATACTGGTACTTCTTTATAAACAGGTATTTTCTGATATATAGGAATATCTCTATAGACAGGGACATCATAATATACTGGGACATCTTTGTAAACAGGAATGTCTTTATAAACTTTTACTTCTTTTTCCACTTTAACTTCTTTATAAACCGGCACTTCTTTGTTAACTGTGACTTCTTTATATTAAGGTATATAAATTGGAATTTCTTTAGTATTCATTTAAGAAGGTTTTTCTACTTCTTTAATTATTTCTTTAACAACTTCAAAAGGTTTTATTACTTCTTTAATTACATCTCTAGGCACTTCAATAATCTTTGGTATTTCTTTATATTCAATCTCCTTAACTATTTTTTCTTTTCTCTTTCTTTTTTATAACTCTTCATATTTGACAGAAAGTTCATGATATTATATTTTAGTATTTTTTATTTCTTCCTGTAATCTAGCATTCTCAATTTTTAGATAATCATCTTTTGGTAATTATATTGGTTCTTATTTTAATGCTGATAACATAGCAATCATCTCAGTGTTATCTTTGGGCTTCTCTTATTCAGGAACATTTATATGATATTCTAATACTTAAGCTGGCTATTCTTGAATCTTAACCTGTCTTATAAGCTAATCTAAAAGATCAACTTCCCTTTAAACATTAAAATTGGGTTATTCTATTTTTTATCTAGATTTTTTGACTGGTATTTGAACTTAAATTTCTTCTAAGACTTCCTTAACGTATTTCTTCTTCTTCTTATTTGATTTTTTTTCATACACAGGTTACTCCTGAACTATTACAAAAGGCTAATAATTAATAGGATGGCAAATATGAGAAGGGAAACAAATTGGATGACAATGCATTTATTAATGTTAGGAAGTGGGTTATATAGTTTCAATAATTCTTTCGACTTCCTTTTCTGGACTTTATTGCTATGACTATTATTATTGTTATGGTTATTTAGTTGGAATTTAAACTTACTTAAATACTTATCTCAATTCATCAATACTCTTTATACAAAGATCGTTATGAATTTAAGACATAATATAATTTTAATGTAAATAAGAATAATAAAATTTATTTCACTAATTTATTAAATTCTATATAATACCTCTTTCCTATAATTATATATATGAAAAAATTAAACAAAAATTTAATTATTATTATTAATAAAAAAAATGTCAAAAATCGACCAGACTTATTCGGATACTAACTCATTAGAAGAGAGAAAAGCTAAATATTAAATGTATGTAACAAAACACCCAACTAAAATTCCTATAATTTTAGAAAGAAGTCCAAAATGTAATTTAATATTACTTGATCGACCTGAGTATATTTATTAAATAAATTTATAGAGTATTAATAGAAGGAACTTAAACAGGAACTAAACTTTAATAAATCTTGAAAGAAAAATTATCAGAATAAAATAAAAATTGTTCTGTTTTTCTTTTTTTTTCAAAAAATAACACAGTATTATTCCCTCTTGAAACTTAACTAAAATAAATTGACAAATAGTATATAAATGAAGACGACGGATTCCTTTATCTCACCTACAATATACAAGAATCTTTGGGTTGAAATGAAAATTTAAATAATTATTTCTATTCACCATTTAGTTTAAAAATTAATAACTACGTTCATTATCTTATAGATTCAAAAATTATTATATTATGAATATAAGATTATCATTTTAATGATGATGTTGAGATTTAAAAAATAACAAAAATTTGTATTTCTATTATATAATTTTATATACTATTTTATAATATAAAGATGTTATTCTAATTATAGTCATCTTTTTATTTTAATAACTTTATTTTTGTTTTTAATCAAACTTATTGATTTAATACAATTCTTTTTGTTATTATAATAAGAACTGTTAGTTGTAGTTCTCATTTATTCATAATATGGTACCAATTAAGATTAATAATTAGTTAAAGACAATTAAGAATTCGATCTTAAGTGAAATTTGTTTTTTTATTTATTGATTTCCTCATTAAAAATACTCAAAGGTTTTATATTATTTTCTGTTTTTTTGACACATTCTACTTTTTTGAACATCTTCTCCAAATATTATTAAATCGAACACCTTCTTGCTATCTTTGAATTTTATTATTAAAATCGATGCATAGATTCATTCATTAATACTTCTTCATCTTAACTGTTCTGTAATAGATTTTATGATTTGCATGAACACATTTCAACTGATTTTTAATATGCTTTCGATTTTACTAATCTCTTTAATTCTATTTAGGTTTCTCTACTCTTTTTTAGTTGTTACTATTCTTAGTATTACTCATTTCCATAGTTTACATTTCCTTTGAATCAGTAAGATACTTACCTAAATTCTTAATCTAATGACGAGATTTAGGTCTCACTGGTGAAGGATCAAAGAGTCTTGGCTCTCTTGGATTACTTGAATTTTATTAAGTATAAATTGTATGAGAGAACTCATTAAGTATACCTTTTGTTAATTCATGGGAATTTTTGGATGGAAATTGATGAGTTAGGATATTATTTCGATCTTTCAAAAGATAAAAAGTACTTGATTGGTTATTTTATGGGTTGAGCATTTGGTAACAAATTAACCGATTACAAAACAGCAGGTCTTCTTAGGATTGTTAGGTTCTTAGACAGTTTAAGTTGATGCATTTTCTTTTTCCACTTTTTGATAGCCTCTAATTTATAAAGTATAATGAAAATAATAGCGTTTCCGATAGCTTTTAATTTTTTCAAGATCCTTTGTTTTTTCTAATATCTTAGATATTTGTTAAATTTTACCTAGTTTCTTTAAGTGGCAATTCACCATGGATTTTCAATTAGAACCCAGTAGGTTTACCACAATTTGAACATTCACAAGATAGATTACATCTATTTAATTCCAGTTGCAATTATTGATTGCTTTTTTAGTGAATTGATCTTCTCTTTTTAATAGATGTTTAATTGACTATGATAGATTTGACATGCTTCAATTCATAATAATCTTGTGGAGATAAAGACCTGTCTGACATAAAATAATATGATATAATAAATTCATGGAAATTTAATTAAGGATTAATAATCTGA